>PVJS01005114.1:46583-65734 GCA_004027185.1 Glis glis
GTACTGGGGATTGAACCCAGGGGCATTTTACCTCCGAGCTACACCCCCAGCCCTATTTGTGTATTCTTTATTTTTTTTTTTCGGTACCGGGGATTGAACCCAGGGGCATTCTACCTCTGCGCTACAGCCCCGCCCCTATTTTTTATACTTTATTTTGAGACCAGGTCTCACGAAGTTGCGGAGGGCCTCACTAAGTAGAGAGAGAGAGAGAGGAGACAGGGAGACAGGGAGAGAGAGAGAGAGAGAGAGAGAGAGAGAGCTGAGGCTGGCCACGAACCCGGATCCTCCGGTCTCCGCCTCCCAAAGCACTGGGATTACAAGCGTGCGCCACCACTCCTGGCTGTATTCTTTATTTTTGAGACAGGGTCTCACTAAGTTGCAGAGGGCCTCACTAAGTTGCTGAGGTTGGTGGCAAACCATGCACCACCATGCCTGGCTTAAAGAGAAGAATTTTAATTATTAATACTTCTTCGCTTGGGTTCTTGGTGCTGGGATTTCCCCCAGGACTTTGTCATGCTAAGCACGTGCTCTACCACAAAGCTACACACTTAGCCAGGTTTCTTTCTTTTTGTTGGAAAAAACTAATATTGGTTGATCTCTTTAAAATATTCAATAATAGGTGGGCGTGGTGGTACACATCTGTAATCCTAGTACTAGGGAGGCTGAGACAGGAGGATTGCAGGTTCAAGGCCAGCCTCAGCAACTTAGGGAGACCCTGTTTCAAAACAAAAACTAAAATAGGGCTGGGAGGTATAGCCCTGGGTTCAATCTTCAGTAACACACACACACACACACACACACACACACACACACACACAAATAAAATTGTGTAAGACTGGTAACTCTAAGAAAATTGATTTAATTATTTCTTTGGGTTTTAGATAAAAATGACATCATTGATACATAATTTTTTAATAATTCTAAAAGATACAGTTAATCTTTCACTTCTGAATATTTTGAACAGTTAGGGAAACTGTTTTGATATAAATAGACTGGAAAATCCAATAATTGAGGCGTTTGCCAATCCAACTATCTTTTTTTTGAACTTCTACTCCGGGCTGACAGGATCGATGCCCATTGGGTTCCAGTGGATGGAGTTCAAACTCGTGGTCTGGGACATTGATTTACCTGCAAGCTGCAGGCTCCTCATTTGCAATCCTGGGTGAGGTTCCAGCAGTGTGTTCTCCTGACCCTGTGTTTGGTAACATTTGAAATCTAAGGATTGTAAAACTGTTGAAATGGTTCAGACCATCGTCTGTCTCCACTCTTATTTCTTCATCACCCTCACCCCTGCAGGAGGCCAAGGGTGTTTTGATGGCCAAGCCTAGGGGTGGCCAAGCTGACCATAAATTTTGCTTGTATGGTGAGACAGGTTCGTGGATTTCCAGTTCCATCATGTGTCATTTGGTTTCTGTCGGATGTCCTGTTCAGAATTGACTTCTCGGAGTCTTTGTATTCGATGCCGTATCACAAATGGACCATCAGAGATGGTATCACAGTCAGGCACAGGGAGCCCCTGAGCCCTGGCATGTGGAGCACGTGAGGGAGAAAAATAAGACCCGCATGTCCGGAGCAGGGCCTGGCTTATGAAATCATAAGAAAATGTTACAGTGAAATTATAAGTGAAAAACAAAATTTTTGTTGAAACCTGTTCAAATCATCAGAAATATTCTTGATTATGCATCATGTATGATTACTAACAAAGCACACTTTTTCTTTCTAATTTTTTTTTCATAATTGCGTACTTGATAACCCTCAAATAAGAAAAGGGTACATTTAAAAAACACAAACATGCAATTTTCTCTAAAATCTGGAAATAATAATTATTAGGATATTTAAATAAGACAAGTGAGAAATGACTGTCTTCTGTTTTGGATGTTCCTGAAGCGCTCTCTCTCATCATTAAATTTAAAAACATTTATTAAGTAACAGAAAATCCAGACCTAATCAAGATCATAAAGGTTAGTGTTGAAATCTTTGTAATTTGTTTTGACAAAGATGTAGCAAAAACCTTTATAACAGTAAGAAAAACAATCCATACCAAATCAGTTGCTCCTTAAGAGAAAGAGATACCTTTCTAGTAGAAGTAACAAACAGGCCTGCATATTGTTTGATAACCAGGTAAGGAAGACCAGTGAATTACACATTGGAAGAAACATTTTAATATCTTCCTCCTTTAGAGCTGCATTTTGCTGTCAGTTTCCTAGTGACACAGATCTTATTTATTTATTTATTTTTGGTTTGTCTCCTCCTTCCCATCTACCCTATGCAGCCTATCCACTGGTAATATCCATGGGGTCATTTGTATATGTTTCTTCTCTGGTCTTTTTACTGCCTCTGAGTTAACTCAAGCCCTTGTTTTATTCCTTAAGAACTTTGGCAGGCCAGTGAATAGATTCATTTACTCCATTCCATATATTTCTTTGTCTTTTGCCTAATCCATTTTCTGTGAAATTATTTATTTATTAAATGTATATACAAAACACCCTCGATGTGTAAAGTCTAGTGCTAGTATGGAAATGGAAATAAAGAGCATGGGTGTTTGCTATCAAGGAACACAGTATCTATAAGGGAAATTGTCAATCTCATGACTTGCTATGATGTTAAATGCAAAAATCAGGATGTGAAAAAGCTTATGTTAGAGAAGAAAGGATAGGAGTCTCTCTACAATTTAGTCCTAGAATTTTGGCAGAGGATGCGGATGGACTGGCTGGTATTTACTGAATGCTCACATGCTGGCTCTGGGACAGGTAGGAACTGTTCTCCTTAATTTGCACAAGACAAGATGGGTGTGGAGAAGTTAAGAAACTTGCCTGTGGGTCACAAGGACAAATGTGTCATAGCTGTGGTGTATACCCAAGGGGCCTGCTTCACAGCGAGCACTGGGCTATTTGAGCTAGTAACCCTTCTTCCTAACATTCTTTTTGATCACATGATTTAGTTCCTCAAAAGCTGTTTATTAATTATTTCCTCTGCAAATTGGTTCTGACCTAATGACTATAGCCTTAGTATGTCTGTGCAAACCCACTTTCCTCGGCTTTTGACTGACTGTTCAGCTTTACAAATGATTCCCTCCAGCCCACCTGGCCTAGTCCCTGATGTGGGATCATGGATATCTGATTTTGGACCTCCGGAGTTCTCCTATGCTCCTTCCTCATGGGAGGGACCCAGCAGGTCCCTGAGCCCAGCCAGCTTCCTTCTGCTGTTTCCTCATCAATGCCCCCACAGTCCTAGAATCCGTTCTGGGTAACTCCAACCATCACCACCCTCTTTTTAGCCGAATATCTCTAAGAATAACCACCTACATCATTCTGAATGCAGAGGAGAGCAAGCTGTGACCTGAAGAAAATAAATGTGTGAGAGGTTCTATTTCTTTTTCCCTTCTTGGGTTTGCCACCACCTTTTTCTCCTTTCCAGCACAAAGAACTGAGCGCAGGGCAAGAGTCAAGATTTGAAAGCGCCAGGCCAACAGAATGAGTTAATACACTAGAATAACAGCTCACAACTCAGGAGACGTGAAGCTTTGCAGAGAAAATTAGGCATCTCCAGGAAAGCTGACACAGGGCAATAAAAACGTCCAAAGATAACCTGAGGCTGCCGGCAGCTCCGTAATAACAGCAGAAAACCCAGTTATGAAGTCCATTCTGGAACATGTTATGTGGGATAACGCTTTTGTACCTGGAGATGTAGCTTCTCTTTTGATCCAAGCCATGCCAAGGTATTTAAAGTTTGAGTTCTGCAATGCAAAAGACCTGGGTTCTCATTCTAACATGATCGCTGAGGAGCTACACGACCTTAGACACATAACTCCAAACTTCAAATCCTGGGCAGAAGAATAGGGAGACCGGTAGTCCCTGCCTCTCGCAGACTTTCTGAGGATAAAAGCAAGAGGACGTCTAGTGTGAGGGTCCAGCACGTGGTAGACGTCAGCACACCAGCAGCTGTTGGTGCACAGAGAGCCAGTGCTGCTGCCATCATTGTTCTTAAGGTTGTATTTAGTACATTTGTCTCTGTTTCTCTTGGCCATATGTGAGTTCCTAGGGAAGAGCTTCCATATATATATATATATATGTATGTATGTATGAAAGACTGCATTCTCTTGACCTTTAATCTGCATCAGATGAAAATGTTGCAAAAAGTTCAACATTTCTAAGAAAATCTATCTTCTTACCAAACCTGTAAGATCTCCTTAATAATTTTCTCCCTGGTGGGAAAAGGTTTCTTGGGAGTGGGATGAATTGATGGTAGAAAGAGGATTGCCATGGCAACAGAGTCCATGCTGGCATCCCGGCTGTGTAACTAGGTGGCTGGCATTTGAGAAGCAATTAAAAAGGCCACTGAGACCTGGGTGTGGAGACCTTCGGCTTCTTCTGTTGCTGACAGGTGTGAAGGGTCCTCTGTCACTTAACGTGAGAGGTAGGCTTCTGGAGAGAAGTTGTAGTGAGGAACAGTTGTTTCCACTGGACCAGCATGTTCTCCATCAATTTTGATGCGATTTCAAACACTGCCTGCTCTCCACTCTCCAACAACATTAGCTATCATCCGAATGGAAGCTTTCACAGAATCCCAGGGCATAACAAGTAGTTTGCTAACGTCAGCCCTCCTAAGAGAAATAAATGCTGCTTTTGGCTAGGAGAAAAGGAATACAAAATCCTCACAAGGCAAGGAGACAGCCCAAGGAGACATGGTGATAGAATGTCCTTGCATTATGCAGGACCTTGTGGGAGATCCTCAAAACCAGGGTGGAGAAGGGACTAGTAGGGTTTCATCAGATAGTTCACCAATTATTTCTTTGCCTTTGAAAACAATGGATCTCTTCTTTCCTTGGAGAGTGCACTCATCTCAAAAGCATAAGACCTGAAAATCATTATTTAATAAAAGAAAAATATTTTCAATACATAAATGTTAAGTTTCCATCTATTAAAGTTGGATTTTGTTAAACAGAATATATTTTGATGCTCAGCATTTATTTACATGTATGTCTTCCCAAATCTTTTTTTTTTTTTTTTTTTTTTTTTTTTGGTGGTACTGGCGATGGAACCCAGGGATATTCTACCTCTGAGCTACTCCCAGCCCTATTTTATTTTTATTTGGAAACAGAGTCTCATTGAGTTGCAGAGAGCCTTACTAATTTGTGGAGGAAGGCTGCAAACCTGCGATCCTCCTGTCTCAGCCTCCCAAGTACTGGGATTACAAGAGTATGCCACCATGCCCAGCTACAAATCTTTAACAGTTATTGTTTTCTGGAAATAAAAAGTGTTAGGGCTTCTAACCACACAAGCAAACGTTATAGCCAGAGAACCCCTATTAAGATTTATCTTCCCTGAGATAGTAGAATTGCAGGTTCGAAGCTACCCTCAGCAACTTAACAAGGCTCTAAGCAACTTAGTGAGACCCTATTTCCAAATAAAAAATAAAATCGATCTTGGGGTGTAGTTCAAAGGTAGACTGCCCCTGAGTTCAATCCACAGCACCACAGGAAAAAAAAAAACAGTACATATATATGAGATTTACCTTTCATCTTTTTCTTTCAGGACCTCACTAAAATTTAACAAAAGGTAAATTACACAAACATGAGTAAAAGACCCACAGCGAGCTGCAAATAGCTGTATAATAAGCTATGCTGGGAAATTTACTTCCATAAACAATGATTTGCTATTGTTTGTTCTGCACAATTTACCACATTTTAAAAAGGATTTTATAAATTTCTTGAAAGTTAAAAAAAAAACAACACAGCACATCTTTGTGATATATAGGGGAATTTGGAGGTAAGTACAGTTTAAAATCCCTATGTAAGCAATATCATATTTTAACACAGCTTATAAATATAGAAGGAAAATGAAAATTATAATATAAATAAATAATGGTATCAATTGCTAATGCAGACAAAAATTGCTTGTCATCTCAGCTTCTCCAAATCTCTGAAAATATTCTTCAAAATATTTCTGGAGGGCCAGGCATGGTGGCACATGCCTGTAATTCCAGTATTTGGGAGACTGAGACAGGAGGATTGCAGGTTTGAGGCCAGCCTCAGCAACTTAGCAATGCCCTCAGCAACTTAGTGAGAACCCATTTCAAACTGAAAGATAAAATAGGACTGAGATTGGAGCTCAGTGGTAGAATGCCCCTGGGTTCAATCCCCAGCACCAAAAAAAAAAAAAAAAAATTCTGGAGGGAGACTTTTTCCTCACTTTGGTAAGAGAACATTTACCCTACACGTAGAAGGGCCTAAACAGATTTCTTCCAGCCTTTTTCTATTGTTATACGACCTTTCCATTTTTTCTTTTTCCAAATCCAGAAAGCTAACAAGACAACATCGCAAGTCACTTTGAGCTCAGGTGTCATTTCTGAGACAGAAGTAGACACTTGTCTGAATGGTCAGAGGACATACAATAAGAAAGTTTCCCATAAAATAGTAGCAAAGTCCGTAAGGGTTTTGATTGGTTTGCTTCCCACTTTAAGTCTCTTGGATTTTTCAGTAGTTCTTTGTTTAGTCATTGTTCTGGGCAGCATTCTTGCAGATATAATCTAAAAGACTGACCATGTAACTTAGAGGAAAGAAGATTGATTTTCTATGGTTTCGGGCTCAGTCCATGTGAGGCCGGGGACCGTGGATCTCAGGGCATGGCGGCGGGAGGCGGAGAGAGGGAGAGCACCTGGGCTGTGCTCCTCACACCATGGATGCCAGAAGCAAGAGAGAGAGCAGGGGGAGGAGGAACCATATATAGAATCTCCAAGGCCGCAAGCCCAGGGACTCACCTCCAGCCACACCCTACCAGCTACCGGGTACCACCCAGGTAAAACCATTATGATGGATTTATCCACTGCTGGGAGTACAACCCTCATGACACAATTACATCACCTCCAAACATTAATAAGTGAGCTCTTTAGGGGACATTTTATATCTAACCATAACAGTCATAGATAACTCCTGAACTAAGTGCAGATGATCCAGTTGTATCGTGGATGCAGCACAGAGTAAGGCTAGGAGCGCTGTCCAGGCCTGAGGTGAAACAGGTGATCTCTTAGCCTGAAATCCTCTGCTGTTTACGTGGAGAATGTACTAGATATCTTATTGCTTTATTATAAAATTAACTCAGCAAACATGTATGGAAATGCCAGTCGCATCATAGATCCTAGTTGATATTAACTCCTTCCTTCCCTGCCCCCTTTTGATTCCCCATCCTCCTGTTTTTCTTCCATTTTCGTTTCCTTCTTTTCAGGTTATGATTTTCCATAACCAGAGAGGGGTGACCTGCATAGCAACCTTGTGCTTGTTTTGAAGCAGGTCCCTCCTACTGAACTCTGTTCTACTCCCTTCCCTGCACTTTCTCCCCTCTCCCTGACCGTCCCTGCCTCTAGTGACCACCCTCTCAGTCTATGAGGTCAATATTTGCATCCTGTGTTTTTCCTCTGCCTAGTGCTTCAAGCACCATAGCTTGCTGAATGCACTTTTTTTTGTGTGTGTGTGGTACTGGGGATTGAACCCAGGGGCGTTCTACCTCCGAGCTACACCCCCGGCCCTATTTTTTATACTTTATTTTGAAACCAGGTCTCACAAAGTTGTGGAGGGCATCACTATGTAGCTGAGGCTGGCCGCAAACCCGAACCCTCTGGTCTCAGCCTCCCAAGTACTGGGATTACAAGTGTGCACCACCACGCCCAGCTCTGAGTGCACTTTTGAATTGCTCCTCTTTACGGATGGAATATTCAGTTATTCCTTTTGGCCTTCCCAGAACTGTCACTCAGCAGGCACTGAGTGGTAGAGGAATGAAGGAATGAAAGAATGGATGCGTGTTTTCTTTCTGGTTTGTCATAATATCTGCACCCCCATTTTTTCCTAGTCTCTTTTCTTTGGGGCATCATTTTTTCCCCTAAGAAGCCCAGTGGACACTGGAGGGAAAGGAGCGTAGAGTGGAGGTTGACTGTAGATGCCTCTTCTCAACCTCCGTCTCTCTCCACCCCCGCCCCTCCCCTCAGGCCTCCACCTCCCAGCAGGCTAGCATGTTTTGAAGCCCCTATCAATGTTTGCTAAATGAATGAGTATGGACATGCACTAGTCTGCAAAGAAGTTCCCTGCTTATTTACTGCCTGGAGTTACTAAATCCTGGAGGAGTTGGGCACCGTTAGAACTGTAGAATGGCTGCTCGGTTTTTATCATGCCAAAAGCTAAAGATGACATAAACTACAAAGGAAGTCCCCTTCATCAGAGCAAGGACACAGCTGGACAGGATTGCCATTCCTGGGGGCTTGATTTACCCTCCTCTGCTGTCCGGGTGGAGAGGGAGGCAGCGCAGCTCTGACAGGTCACTTTCCATTACTGCAAATAAAATCCAACAGCATCACAGGACTGGAATTTGGCAAAGTTATTCAAAAATTAATAGATTATAAAAGAAGAAACCATTGTAAGTACTTGCTGTGCACCATTCCAAGTAAGAATAAGGTCTGAGAGTCTGCATGCCCAGAGAGGCAACCTCAGGAAAACCACCTGGAATTGCAAAATGTTAACAGCCCCCGTGTCTTAATTCGGCATTCATTTCTCTAAAATCTAGAAGAGCCTTTCAATGTCAGTAATTGCTAATTTTGTGGTTTGCTAGAGTAGAAAGAGTTCTGCCCATGGTGTCTGATAAATCTGAGTTGTCATCCGTGTTCTGCTACTTAACACTTTGCACAGTGGGTCGTGGGCCCATTGTTAGAGGTCCCTGGATCTCAGACTTGTCATCTGCAGGATGAAGATAAGGATGTGGGACTGCTGTAAGGATTAGCAGGAGAGATGTAAAACTCCAGGTGTTTGGTGGGCATGTGGTGAACATTTCCTGCTCAGTCTTCTTCTTACTGCCTTCCTCCCCGTCTCCTCACCTTCTTAGTATTGTCCACGTAATTGCTAGTATTGTTCTTACTGTTGCGATTATTCTTGTTGTTCATATCAGTTTGACTTGGGCCCTTTAAGACTCTCACATTGGAATATAAGTTTATTTTATTTATTTATTTATTTAATTTTATTGTTTTGCAGTACTGGGGATTGAACCTAGGGGCATTCTACCTCTAAGCTACACCCCCCCAGCCCTATTTTTTATTCTTTATTTTGAAACAGGGTCTCGCTAAGTTGCGGAGGGCCTCACTAAGTAGCTGAGGCTGGCCGCGAACCCGGATCCTCCTGTCTCAGCCTCCCAAGTACTGGGATGACAAGCGTGCCCCACCACGCCCGGTGGAAAATAAGTTTAGAATAAAAACTCATACGGAGCCCTTGTGGCAACCTGATATATACACGTTTCATAATGAGAGGCACCTTGGCTTGTGCAGCCTCAGCCACTCAGTGTCATTGTCACGCAAGTTAGCAGAGGAACACCTGAGCTGAACTGTTTGCTAGACTATTGTCTCAGAGCCACTAAATTCCCTGAGAGTAGAGATGGGCTGAGTTGTTTCAATTTTATCCTTCATGCTTATCAAATAATTTGTTTGAATTAATGAACAAATGAGAGAACAGACAGCTCAAGTTTTGTGCTGTTAAAAATCTAGATGGATATTTGCCCCTTCCAAGACAAGCTACCTAGTGGCACCACATATTAGGAATGACCTGACCACTCTGGTATGGAGAGCTGGAAGGTACAAGAATAGCAGGAAGTTATGGGTTGTAATGGGTGTAATGGGCATTTTGTCTCAGTCTCTGAATGGGGCAAATCTGTTTGGTGGTAGAAGTATGCAAATCCGCAGGGCGTGGTGGCGCACCCTTGTAATCCCAGTACTTTGGGAGGCAGAGACCGGAGGATCCGGGTCCGCGGCCAGCCTCAGCTCATGCACGCTCTCTCTCTTTCCCTCTCTCTCTCTCTCTCTCCCTGTCTCTCTCTCTCTCTCTCTCTCTACTTAGTGAGGCCCTCCACAACTTCGTGAGACCCGGTTTCAAAATAAAGTATAAAAAAATAGGGCTGGGGGCGTAATGCGGAGGTAGAACGCCCCTGCGTTCAATCCCCGGTACCGCAAAAAAAAGAAGTATGCAAATCTCAAAGAGTGGGATCTGAAGGAGACAGGCTCCAGGTGACCTTGTGAGAGGAAGGAGTGGGAAGGGCTGGTTCTAGGTCCGAGCTGCAGCCGAGTGGACCTCGCAGGTGGTACAGGGTATCTCCTCTTATTGGGCTCTTGGTCCAATGGATTTCAAGATATGAAGTCCAAGGAGTAATGAAGGGTTTAGGAATATGAAAGCTTATTGTAAGCCAAGAAAAGGTAGAAAACAGAAAAACAACATAGCTTCTGCACAAGGAAGAGGCTCTTGAAAGGTGGTAGCCATTCAAGTTCTTGGGAGATGACCTTTTATCCCTTCTTATGGCTCCCCATCTGGTTTTATGTTATTGATCAGAATTGGGTCTTGGAGACAAAATATCTTTTGCCCAATTTCAATCTCTAATTTGAATTGCTATACTGTGGGCTGGTGGACTTTAACCTCCTGGGCCTGGTGGGCCTGAATTTCCTGGTGGCACTTGTCTGCCTCCCCTCTTTGGTCGCCCTTGGAATTTATGTATACCAGTTGTCCTGAATTCCGCCTATGGAAGGTGCTGAAGATTTGTTTTAATTTCCCTAGTCCTTGCTTGGTCATTGTCACCCCTATACCTTATTAACCTTCCCTGTTTTTGTCCCTTGTACAGATGGCTGGTTTCTACCCTTTCCATTCCAAAGTCCTCTGCCCTGCCTCACGGGGAGGGGGGTTGGAAAGCAGAGTCCTTCTCTCAGATATCTGATGCTTTCCCCTAGGACAAGTCAAAGTCCGGAGTAACCAACACTGAGTCAAAGCAGGTGAGTGTCTCAGTGTGGACGGCCCTGGGGCGCTTCCACTGTCTTCATTCAGTTGAGTCTTGGGCCTAGGACTTCTGGAGTTTTCTTGAATGAGCAGGATGCTGGTGGCCAGGGAGAACAGCACCCCTTGCTTGCTTAGGATTCCCTCAGAGAGAGTGTCATCTAGTCCCGGGTTGGCCGTGTCTAGTAGACATCTCTGCTCTTATTTCCTTAGAGTTGTGCAGAGAAATCCAAGAAATCATCAAAGCCCCTCCTATTGCTTCCTTTCTTTTTCTTACGGTATTCTTTGAGTGTCCTCACACAACTCAGTGACATTGTATTCCCAAATTTATAAGTGGGCTTTCAATGTTTTCATCTTCCCAAGCCTTTCTGTAAGCCTTAAGACACTCCATTGGATCTACATTTTCTTTTGATTATTGGATTTTCTACACAATTGTTCTGCATTTCCTCCAAAAAAAAAACTTTCTTTTCTTTCTCTCTCCCTTCTCCACTTCTTGCTCCTAGACTGTGCCGATGCTCAGTGTCCTTCCAATCTGTCCAACTACTTCCCAGTGTTCCAGAACATGGAGAGGAAAAGGAGCGCTGTCATGTACTTTCTCCTGCCCTCTGGTCATTCTCTGGGTAGTTAAAACATGAATGTATGGTAGCAGCTGGGCCTTGAAGTATGTGGAACAGTCTAAATGATTTGTCTAAGGGATTTGTCTCATGTTCACCCTGTAATGCATGCCTACAACTGAACATATTAGGTGATGAAACCCAAACTCTGACACGTCAGATGATGAAGTTGATATTCCCTTGAAACTTTAGAAAAGAGACTAGCACATAGGAATATTCCTTCCTTCTCTGATTGCTGTCGAAACTCTTGTGCCATTAACTGGTGCACATGGAGGCCATGTCTTCAGTTAATAATGAGACCCTTCCTTTTTATAGTAAGGTCAATGTGTTGCATAAAAAGCTGCAAATACTTTAAAGCGATGGGCTAGTCTTCTGATTTTTAAATAGATGCTCCTGCAAAATTTTTAGTCCAAACTTTCTACCTATTCAAGAATTGAGCTCTTTCATTTTTTCTCTTTCTCTAGCAGCATAAAACCTTGCCTCATATGCTATTCTCAACAGCATTAAATTTGCCTCTCTCTCTCTCTCTCTCTCTCTCTCTCTCTCTGTGTGTGTGTGTATGTGTGTGTATGTATGTTTTCACCTTAAATAAAACCTTCATTTGCCCACATGTCCCTTGGACTATTAGCTGGCCTCTGCTCTTGCTGCAAACCTCTTTAAAGAAGTTGTCCATGATCCTTTCTCCATTTTCCCATGGTCCCCCATTCTCTCTTGAACCTACTAACATTAAGTGCTGTCCCCAAAAATTTCCACGGAAATCATCTTCATATGACGACCAATGACCCTACTTCCAAATACAACAGTCAGTTTTCTATTCTTATTTCCCTTCTTTCTCAGCATAATTTTATAGTCATCATTCTGTCTCCTTTTGTCTCCCAAGACCCCAATTCTTCTCCTATCCTATTAGCCACTCCTACTTTCCTTGGCTGATTCTCCCTCTATATTCTGGTTTCAAATATTGAGATGAGGTTAGTGCTGAGTATTCATGTGTGCTCCATGGTATTCATTCACACATAGGTGATTGTAATCTGGTTCCCTCTATACAATAATGACCTCCACATTTGTGTCTCTATGATCTACCTCTCCATGCAAGCCCAGTGTCCACTGCGTTTCTTCTTCAAGTTCCCTTAATCTCCACAACCAAACTCCTGTGTCCTCACGCAGTGATCTCCCTCTTCCCCTCTTTTCTTAATTTTAGTAGGAGCCAACCCTTTGCTTCAAGGTGCTTTGCAATAAAGTAGTTTGATTTATTTTTAGGTATTAGCAGACATCTAATTATTTTTGCCCAGCAGACATTTAAAATTTTTAATTGAACACCTACTGAAATACTAACACAAATAGAACTATTTCAAACACTAATGTAGAAGTGTCTTCTACCTGGAAACTATTAACTAGTAGAGATTTTTCTAAAATAAATAGATTTTTGCATTTTATTTGCAGTAGGGAGGCTGTATGTTAAATGGGTAAATGTAGCAGAGCTGGTGAAAGACATATAATGCTTTGACTAAGCTAATAACTGAGGGATCGTCTACTTACTCAACTCCCAAATGTTTACTGAGCACCTGCTATGCACCCACACTTCACAGTACTCTGTAAATTCAGTTGGTAACAAGATCAAAATGTTCTTGCCCTTAAGAATTTAAAGTCTGAAAATAGGAACTCCCCAAATAGTCTTTTATTCAATGTGATAAGAGCCACATTTTTTAAGCAAATGAGTATTTTGCAAGAAGAAATCACACAAATGTATAAGTACTGAATAGCAGCATTTTATTTTAACTTAAAATATATACATGCACTTTTATCCACCTACTTTTTATTTATTTTGTTTGTGTGTGGTTCTGGGGATTGAACCCAGGGACATTCTACCTCCAAGCTACCCCCCAACCCTATTTTATTTTTTATTTGGAAAAGGGGTCTTGCTAAGTTGCCAAGAGTCTCTGTAAATTGCTGAGGCTGGCTTCAAACCTGTAACCTCCTGTCAGCCTCCTAAGTACTGGGATTACAGAGGTGCACCACCACACCTGGCTTTTCCACCTATCTTTGGATATACTATAACACTTAGATATACAGCATATGTTTTATATTTATAAAGTATATTACTTTGGCATCTAGAATCATAGAGCTGACATCAACTGGGATTAAGAGAAGAGAGAGAAGACAAGAAGGAAATTATTGCAGGCACAACTGAGGGATTTGTTTTTAAGCCTGTTAATTTTGTGATGATCACTAGCTAGAGCTGCTCCGTGTGGGTTTCAAGGGGCAGGTAGGTTGCAAAGATGTAAAGTTGGGTGTTGCTAGTAAATATATATATATATGATACAGTAGGAGTAGGTAATACTTGTGTGTTATGGATATATGTACATGAATATTGGAGTTCTGTATTATTTTTAACTGGTGCAATCACACCCAAAAGACATTATTCAACTTCTTCATTAAAGTGCCAAGTTCCACTATAGCACATGATGTACATACACAAACCTATAAGACTCAATCACTATCCGGAGCATGAAAGGGAGGGAAGGGGGAGGGAATAGGGTGGGATTGGAGGGAGGGCTAAATATGCAATGTGTGCATGTATGATGTTCATACCCTGACATATATCAAAATGTATAATTACAATGCACCAATAAATAAACATAAAAAATAAAGTGCCAAGTTCCACATTTTTGTTACTTCCTCCCAATCCTTTGCAGTTATTTCACACCTAATTCTAGGGAATTATTTTGCATAGTTTGTAGCAATGGTGATTTCTAAAGCTTCACCATGGAGAAGGACTGTTTCGCTGACAATTTTCTTTCACATTCTTCATGTACGGGTTTCTAAAACTCTAAATTATTTAATCACTGGTACAGACTTAACTAATACAAACTAGGCTAAGGTGGGAACAAGTCTTTGGGTATTCTGTTGAGTGGGTTAATGCCTTAGTCCATCCAGGGTGCTATGACAAAAGTACCATAACTTATGACACACACACACACACACACAAAATTATATCTCACAGTTCTGGAGACTGGAAGCCCAGTTCCAAGGTGCCAGCAAATTTGGTGTTGATGAGGGCTGGCTTCCTGCTCCTTCTTGCTGAGATGTCACATGGTGGATGGACGATGGTGGACAAGTGAGGGAATACTATATTTCTCTTTGATAAAGCACTAATTTCATTTATGAGGGTTCTAACCTCATGATCTAATGACCTCCCATGGCTCTATCTCCTAATTCATTCATCTTTCAGGTTAAGATATAAACATATGATTTCTGGGGGGGACACAGCTTTCAGACCATAGCAGCTAGTAGTTAGGGATCATTCTCCAGGGTTAAGGGACACCTGGTGACCAGGGGCAGGAGATCACAGAGATTCCTGGTAGAGGGGACACTCAGTATAGTAGGCTCCCAGCTTAGCCCGACTCAGCAAACAGCAAGCACTGAGGTTACCTTCAATTACTCTTCCTAGAAACTGGCCCATTAGCTTTTTGATCTTATTCTTCTTTGTCTCATAGAAATTTCATTTTCCTTCCCAATTATCCATATATTTCTTCTAAACACATATGCTTAGTTCCCCGAGAGAACTAATTAAAAAGTGACTTATTCCGGCTCTTTATAGCTTCAGTAAATTTTTAAAACTCAGTATATTGTAGGGTCTCCTGTCCATTGGCATCACCAGGTCATTCAACATGTTATGATGTTTCATGTGCAGACAGGACCAGGGACAGGAAAGTCAAAGCCACTGGAGCCCGTGTTGGTGTGAAAGTCACAGGAGGAGGAGGAGGAGCAACCTAGAGCAGGTGCAACCTGAAGACAACAAAGCAGCAGAGCAGGAAGATGACCTGGTGCCTTGGAAGAATGGCCCAGAGTTTCTGTTCTGGGTGGGCGTTGACGGGAGCTCCTGAAGTCTCACTCTTCAGAGACAGAAATAACACTGTTCCTGGAGTTAGCCTTGTTGGGGGTGGGAGGAGAAGCTCTATCTTTAGCCATTAGAAGGGAAAGTTTATGGTCATAATAGCAATCTTTCTGGAATATGAAAAGCTTTTCTTTGTAAAGAACACATTACCCACTTAGTCGTCTTCTCTACAAAGGATCAAAGAATGAAGAAAAGCTGTCGATAGACAAAAGAGCCCTTCCTGGGTTCAATATGGGTGGACAAGCCACAGTGATAATGATTAGGTATTGGTCCATCCAGATGCGAAGGGCCTCCCAGGTGGCATCTGTATCACCTGCCTTGTGTTTCCACCTTTGCCCCGCCATTGCCGTATATATGCATGTTATGGATCACATCTGATTTCTCGGTGACTTGAACTGGGAATCAAGTGAATGCAACTGGTGACCAGAAAAATCTGTCACAAGGAAGTTCATGCAGCTTGTCTGGAATATCTAAACTCAACTCTGAATCTTATTTCTTGATAAAGCATGTCATAGGTCATTTTAATCTGCTGGGAAGTATTAAAAGAACTCCCCCGGGACCGGAATCCAACTGGACAAGCAGAGTTAGAAGACTGCTAGGAAAGGAGGCAGGTCTTAAAACTCCCTTAGCACCGTCCTGAACATCACATTCAGTCCCATATTCCTAGGATAAGCTGAAGTGCAAAATCTACAAGATAACTCCATGTCCATCCATATCAAATAACCCAGGGAAAAACTGTGTCTCTATTATTTTGGATAAATGAAGAGTGTCTTCTTAGATGCCAATAGCAAGGTGGGAATTTGCTTGAGAATGCAAAAGAGGAGACCAGTTCTGGAGGCATCTCTATAAAAGTGGAAATTTTGGAAGCACACCAGTCTGCTGCTGAATTTGAAGGAGCTTGGATCGTTACCTGTGTCTGTCAGCTTTCCATCACTGTAATAGAACACCTGAAATAATGAACTTACAAAGAGAAAAGGTGAATTTGGGCTCACAGTGTAGGAGGTTTCATCTCATGATCGCTTGTCCTTGCTCCTTTTGAGCCTATGGTGAGGTGTGTGGTAGAGCGAAGCCACCCACCTCACGTCAGTGAAGCAAAAGAGAGAAAGCAAGGGGCTGTGGGGGTCTCCAACTCCCATACAACTTTTATTCAGCTTGCATGTGTAAACCTGTTTCATCCAACAAGGATGTTCTATGTATTTTAACATTAAAAAATGTGCTAAAAGTGTAAAAAGCTGATCATTGACAAATGTTTCCCAGATATCCTATCTTAGAAGGTTGTTCAAAACTTTTAAATAAAAATGCAATTCATTAAGTACTTATGTGAGACTCACATTTATTTTTCCCCCATAATATCCCATGATATATTGTGTCAGTTCAAACTGCTGTAAGGTGATTTTATTGGTATTATAGATTCCTACATATTATTACCCAGTATAATAGTAGTTAAGTAGATGGACTCCCAGGTACTTACAGATGATGTGTCTATTATATCTGAATCTATCATCTATGTATCCCAGTCCTATTTTACTTTAAAAGACACCTAATGGGTTATAAGAGGAATAGGGTGCATTAGTATACTCTGACGGAGATGATTAGCTCTACACACAGTGCTCTGGATGACAAATATGCATCCCATGATCTGGACATAGCTTTTTAAAAATGACTTATGTAACAGTGTTGATTATCCAAATGGAAATTACCATTCCTACAACTTCAATGTCAAGATTTTGCTTCGAGATCATGATAATTGTTATAAAAACCATAAGCATAATAAAAAAAGCATTCCAAAGAATGTGTATTTTTCCTTTGTTTTCTTTCTCCCAACAGGAGGTATAGTTGTCTTATGTGAAAATGACAAATTGTGCTGTCACTTAAATGCAAGAATTTTTTTTTACCAACTTCAATGCTACAAAAATGATTCACTGATCCATATTTAACAGTCCTGAAATGGTAGTATATCGTCTAAAAAGAATGTCCCTCGCATTTTCTCAGAACAGGGCTTGGATGTACTTCTCTAGGTGGGCTATGTCCATCTTCCTTTAGACACCTGTACAGCAGGAATAATCCCATTTCTCATGAGAGTTTGTTTTGGGAACACCACGGTACATCTTTCAGGGTCTACAGCGAGGCATATGCAGTTTTTCGTTAAATTTTAAAGCACAGTTGGAACTCACATTTTAGATTCTTAACAAGAATTACCAAAATTCCCTTGATAATTATTAAATATGAATACTTGCTCAGCATTTCCATCAGAATTTCTCAAAGGCATGGCAGAAACTAAGGCAGGTAGAGATGGCCACTAGCTATCCACTCTGCTACATCGATTTATTATTTGCTTCAAAAGTTTATTGTCTTCTTTTCATAAAGTTTACAATATCCAGCTTCATGTTGGACAAAATAAGTTGTACCCCACCCTACAAGGCACAGGTCCTACAAGGTACAAAATGGATCTCGGGTCAGGAAACCAACATAGTGACTTATGAGAATAAGACATACTTCTCATACTTTTCTGTTCCACACTATTAAACTCCCTGTGTTATCAGAAATGGTGAATTGTTTTTGTGAGTTTTGCCAATCTCCCTCTT
The DNA here is from genome assembly GCA_004027185.1 of Glis glis. Lineage (NCBI taxonomy): Eukaryota > Metazoa > Chordata > Mammalia > Rodentia > Gliridae > Glis > Glis glis. The sequence goes on from PVJS01005114.1 coordinate 64,467, forward strand.
TGGAAGAGATCTCTCTCAATGCCCAGGAATCAATTCTGGGTATCCTTAGTATTGTAATAGGATTACCTCCAGTTAGCCAGTGGAAATGAGGTTAAGGCATGACATGAAAATTGCTTGAAATGTCTTTAAAAGTAGCCGTCGACATAATGCTCTATTACTTCCTAGTGCGTTCCCACGAGACCATATAATAGAATCCATTTCCACTAATGCACTCAAATAGGTTTTAATGGTGTTAGGTGTGCGAGTCAGATATATAAGTATCCAGATAGAAAGCTGACCTCCGCACGTGTTCGAGAGGAGATCGATGTTGACTCACCAAGATGCTGCAGAGCTGCATCTCTATGACACGGTTGCCACCCCAGAAATAGAGAAAAGTGATCCCTTAGCACTCTGAGCTGAAACCCCACAAGCTCAGGTCTGAAAGATCAGCTGTGGATAGAAAACAGAAGCCCGGTTTGTCACCGTCTTTGACAAAGGACAAATGTTTTTGTTGAGATTTCTAAAGCAACCCCATGCTAGTAGTATTTATGAGTTTGTTCAGAGGACGAGGAAAATAATTATTCCTGAAATATTCAAGTAGCTGAGTTCAAGTGAGAGTCATCTTGCTGTGAGAGGATTGCTAATCTTTTTATTCTGCGAAGATCAGCCAATTCATCACATTCAAATTACCAAGACTCTTGTCCCCCTGTGGATAGCAATGAGATACTGGGACGATTACTCACCTTCAGTCGTGTCTTGTGCAGCCTGTCATCCAGGGATCTTTAAGGAAGATGGGTGTTTATAAGAATTAGATGTGTTTGGAAGAAGCAGAGCACAACCCCAGAGAATCAGCCATCCTAACAAGCTTTAATGGAAGCCAAATATGGTGACTCTGGACACTGTTCCAAAGTGCATTTCCATTGCAGGGGTAGGGAAGGTGTAATGGTCAGCGCAGCCCAGAAATGTACAGTATGGAAAGAGCAGCCTCTTTTAGCTACTTTGCTTTGGATAAAATTAAGATTGTATGGATATTATATATATATATATATATATATATGTGTGTGTGTGTGTGTGTGTGTGTGTGTGTGTGTGTGTATGTATGTATATAGCATACCATACTGTCTTTTTCACTCTAAAACTATTTTATTTTCTATCTTTAAAATGTATAATATGAATTGTTTTTTGCTTGTTTGTTTGCTTTTTGCTGCTAGGGATTGAACTCTGAGGCATTCTACTGAGCTATACCTCCAGTCCTTTTCTAACTTTGTGTGTGTGTGTGTGTGTGTGTG
>PVJS01005115.1:0-65627 GCA_004027185.1 Glis glis
GTAATCCCAGTACTTTGGGAGGCGGAGACCAGAGGATCCGGGTTCGTGGCCAGCCTCAGCTTGCTCTCTCTCTCTCTCTCTCCCTGTCTCTCTCTCTCTCTCTCTCTCTCTCTCTCTCTCCTTAGTGAGGCCCTCCACAACTTCGTGAGACCCGGTTTCAAAATAAAGTATAAAAAATAGGGCCGGGGGTGTAGTGCGGAGATAGAACGCCCCTGGGTTCAATCCCTGGTACTGCAAAAAAAAAAAAATCATAATAACAAAAACTACAGTGTATTGAGGCCATATGATAGATCAAGCATGGGGCTAACATTTTACATAATTTGTTTTTGCTAATCAGGTTGCATAGTAGTTATACTAGACTTTCTCTACCTATGTTAAGGATTAATTATTACAGTAATTCATAAAGAAACTTAAGGCTTTATGGAAAATGGGATTAGGAAAACTGTGGGCTAAAGTAAATGAATGAAAGCACCTGAATAAACATTTACAGAAATAAAACAATAAAAATTTAATATAAACAAAGATGATATCAATTATACACTTTAAAATTTTACTATAAGTACAGTATTGTTAATTTACATTTAATATTTTACATGCCACAAACTTTTTGTGTGTGTTGGGAGGGGGTTATTGGAGATTGAACCAGAGGTCATTCTACGACTGAGCTACAACCCCAGCCCTATTTTATTTTTTATTTTGAAACAAGGACTTACTAAGTTGCTGAGGGTCTTGCTGAGTTGCTAAGACTGGCCGTGAACCTGTAATCCTCCTGTCTTAGCCTCCCACGTACTGGGACTTCATGTGTGTACCACTGCACCTGGCTTGTATGCCAAAAATTTATAATAGGATAATCCTTTCTCAGCCCCACCTGCTATCAAGAACGTCCTTGTAAGTTTGTTTTTCCTTGTTGATGGTGATAAACATTTTCCCCCTCAGAGCATCATCCTTTTTCTAACCATTCATTCCTTTCCCTAACTTATAGATTTGGAGTTGCTTTCCACCAGGTTTTGGGGCCTTTAAGCTCAACTCATCAATCTCCCTATTCGTTCTTGACTCTAAGTATCCTTGTAAGATGGGAGGTTAGCTCTGGGGTTGCTTTACCTCAGATTTTTTTTTCTCTCTCCCAGGGATATTTTTTAGAATTCTCCATGTCCAGTCTGCCATCTACCTTCTATCTCTTTTTGTTTTCCATTTTTCATTAATCCCTTGTAGTTTTCTACATCACACAATTTTATAGTATTCCTAAAACAAAATACAAATGTTTTTGCTCATCTTTATAACCAGGTAGCATAGTAGTTATATTAGACTTTCTCTACCTATGTTAAGGATTAATTCTTACAGTAATTCATAGTTAAAGAAACTTAAGGTTTTATGGAAAATGGAATTAGGAACTGAACCTTGGGGATTCTAATTAAATGATCAGCACATGGAAGCTTTGGCATTGGCATGAATAAAGAAATAAATCGATATTATAATTATGTCTTCCCTATGTATTTTGTATGTACTACTATTGTGTATCACTTCTTTCTAACCTTACCTTCTTTTTCTATCCAGTGACTTAATTTTATATTTATTATCATTATTCTATTTGTTCATTTTTGAGATGGTGCCTCACCATGTAGCCCAAGATGGCCTTGAACTACTAGGTGCAGGCAGTGCTCCTGCAGAAGCTCTCCTAGTAGCAATAATTACAGTAGCATGCCACTGCATCCTGCTTTAACTTCACATTTATTATTTGTTACTACTTCTTACTACTGGACTGTGTAGAATCAATTTAGGAACAGAGGAATCTTCTATAAGATTTATTTCCTCTTTTCTGTGTGTGTGTGAGTGTGAGTGTGTGTGTGTGTGTGTGTGTGTGTGTGCGCGTGCGCACATGCAGCTGGGGATTGAACTCAGAAGTGTCATATATCTGAGTTACACTCCCAGCCCTATTTTATTTTTTTTATTTTTAAACAGGGTCTTGCTAAGTTGGTGAGGCTGCCCTAAACCTGCGATTCTCCTGTCTCAGCCTTCCGAGTACTGGGATTACAGGCATGTGCCACCATGCCCAGATCCTGTTAGATTTGTCAGCTCTGGAGTAGCCCTGAATATACTGAGGAGTTATCTGAAGACTGAGGCTGTGGCCCGCTCCCCAGAATTTTGAGGGCAGTTCTCACCAATTTTTATAGGATTATATAAGAGGTTGGCAGAGGCAGTTTGAGTTTTGTCCTCTGAAATAATAGATTCCAAAATATTCTGTCAGCTAGATTTAATTTAAAAACCTCCTAGAACTTATAACCAACTGTATCAAGTGTGCAGAATACAAGGTTATTATATAAAATTTATTCACTTTTAGTCATATATTAGCCAGCAATGAGCAAGTAAAATTTGAAATTACAAACATATTAACATATTAGCATTTAAATTTGCACACTCCACAATTAAATATTTAGGTATAAATCTAACAAAATATAAGATCTAAATGAGGAAAACTACAAAACTCTGATTGAAGATAGCAAAGAAGAACTAGTAAGTGGAGAGAGACTGTATGATCACAAGGAGGAAGGCTCAATATCTTCAAGACGTGAGGTCTTCTCCATTAGATCTAAATTTCAGTGAAATCCTAGTCAAAATTGCAGCAAGTTAAATTTGTGAATACTGAAAACCCGGTTCCAAAGTTTGCATGGAGAGAAAAAAGATCCAGAATAGCCAACTCATTATTGAAGGATAAGAACAAAGTTGGAGGACTGACATTACCTGACCTCGAATTTTACTTTAAAGCTACAGTCATCGAGACAATGTGGTATTGGTAAAAGAACAGATAAATAGACCAATGGAACAGAATAGAGAGTCCAGAAATCGACCTGATAAATATACTCAACTGATCTTTGACAAAGGAGTGAAGGGAAAACAATGGAGGAAAGAGTCTTTAGTAAATGCTGCTGGGTCAACTGGATATGCCCAGGCCAAAAAAAATTAAAAAATTAAAAAAAATAAATAAAGAATTCACATACAGACTTTATACCCCTCACAGAAATTAACCCAAGAGGGATCACAGACCTAAATGTCAAACACAAAAGTACAAAACTCCTTTGTAATGACACGGGAGACTGTCTCAGTGAGCTTGAGAACAGTGATGACTGTTGTAGATCCAAAAACAAAATCCATGAAAGGAAGAATTGATAAGCCGAACTTTTAAATTAAGAACTTCTGCTTTGTGAAGAATATTGCCAAGAGATGAGAAGACAAGCCATAGACTGGGAGGGAAATATTTGAAAAACATAAAACTGATAAAACTGATTGAAAATATACAAAGAAGTCTTAAAACTCAACTATAAGAAAATGACAAACTGATTAAAAATAGACAAAAGACCCAAACAACAAACACCTCATCAAAGAACGTATACAGAAAGCAAGTAAGCATATGTAAAGATGTTCAAAATGCGTTATTAGGGACTTGTCAGATAAAACAATCATGTGAGACCACTACACACCTATTAGAATAGCTCCCGTCTGAAGGTACTGACACCACCAAATGTTGGCAAGAATGTGGAGCAACCAGAACTCTTGTTATTTGGAATGCAAAATGCCACAGCCACCTTGGAAGACAGTTTCAATTTTTTTCCCCTGCACTCTTACCATATGCCTGTTAAAAAATCTGCACACAGATGTTTATATCAACTTTGTTCACAATTCCCATAATTTGCAAAGAACCAAAATATCCTTCAGTAAGAAAATGGATAAATAAATTTTAGTACATCTAATCAATGGAATATTATTTAATGCTTAAAAGAAATGAGCTATAAAACCATAAAAAGTCATGAAGGAACCTTAAATGCATATTGCTAAGCGGAGGAAGCCAACTGAAAAGTCCGCATACTATGTTATTCCTTTTGTATGCCTTCTGGCAAAGGCAAAACTATAGAGACAATAAGCAGACCATTAGCTGCCAGGATTAGGCAGGAGAGAGGGACAAATAGGCAGAGCACAGATGATTTTTAGCCTACGCAGTCTTTCTGTATGATACTGCAGTGTTGGATACATGTCCTCGTACATCCATCAAAATCCATATGGTGTATAATACCGATATGTAAACTATACTTTGGATGATAATCATGTGTCTGTAACATATGTACCACTGGATGCAGGATGTTGCTGGTGGAGGAGATTGTGCCTGTGTGGGGAAAAGGTCTATAGAAAAACACTTTCTATGCAGTTTTGTTGTGAACATAAAACTGGTCCAAAACATAAAGCTTATTTATTTTAAAAAGGTAGAAAAAGGGATAATAAAACAGTAGGGAAGTGCTAGTATTTTAAAAGGTTTGTTTTCATTTTTTACATTTATCAAGGAAGTGATACAGTCAACACACAGGACACACAGTAATCTCTCCAAAGTATTCTGGTGAGAAGTAAGAATCTCTTAAAATTCCTATATTAAGAGACTATTAAAGACTTACAGACCCATTGTTATTTTAATAGAGAGATTATAAAATTCTACTTTTGGCTTTCGTGAGTGGTTGCAGCTGTGAGAGATTGCCATGAAGGCGTGGGCACACCTGGAGAGTACAAGGTGGTGGGTGCTGCCCGCCCACCCCAAATGCCCCGTGCCCTCTCTACCAAATGACAATATTTGCGCCTAATCAGGTTATCATCAGTCCCTGCTTCTGATACTTAGTATCTCAGCTAAAGAAGCTGAAGAAGTCTTGGAAGAATTGTGTACTGTGGGCAGGTGTTGGAGAAGATCCCTCTGCAGGTGAAGACCTTCGCATCGGGCCACACTAGGAGTCCAGCAGCAGCATCTACAGCACGTACTGGGAATGTGGGGACCTGAACACCATGGGCACTGTCAGCCAGGGCTACTGAGATGTTAGTATTGTGTACCTTGCCAGGGCCCACTCCCTCCCCATCACGAAGGCGGAGGAGTCTGTGGCCAGCAAGCCCCCACACACTAGCAGTTCTGTGACTTCCAGTTGCTGCCGCCCCACCCAGTCCTGCAGGGCCAGCACAAGAGGACCAGCACTCTCTGCTAGGCGCAGCGCCCTGCACCCCAGGGTGCCAAATTAACTTCTTGGGAACAATAGCAACAAAAAGATTCAACTTTTGTATTAATATTTATTAATAAAGGATCCATATACTCTTCTAATGTATAATATGAATAAGTCTTCCAAAACTGAGTGAATTTTGTCAAATTTGTAGCCCATTTTATAGTTTCTTTTGGTAGAAGATATTATAAACCAAAGCAAATAAAAATTGCTTCTTTGAACCTTCCTTAACTTGCTGAACACATTCAAGTTTTGATCTTGAGTATGTTCTTTCATATTCTGGAATAACCTTTCCCTTTAGGACTCATTTACTATCTTTTTTCATGAAAAACAAAAACCAATCCTATAACCTACATAATTATATCGTTTCTTAGCACAATCCTTTTTCCTATCACTGCTAGCACAGGCTTAGTTACTCATATTAATTTTAACTTGTATTCTGGTTAATTAAGTTCTAGTTCATCAACCCTGGTACAGAAGAATTTGATAATAATCACCTATCATATGTGATCAATTTAGCTAGCAAGTATCATTCTCTGTAGCCAGACACATTATTTTTGTTTTCTTAAAGTGATAAGGATGGATACTTAACACTTTCATTAACATGACACGAAAGTATACTAACTGTAACATTTTAAATTAAGAAGCGCAGTTTTGTATTTTAAGAGCTATGCTTGGTGACCAAGATTTAAATATAAATAAGTGAGATTCTTGGAAGTCATATTTACATGGATACTTTTTTGTATGAATATTGTTAACATGAATCTTGTTAGCTTATCAGCTCAGTAAATCATTTTGGGGATTTTAGGAAGTGCCTGTTGATGAGTGTGTTGGTCAGCTTTCTCTGGCTGTGACAGAAAAACCGAGAAAGACAACTTGGGAGGAAAGATTTCTCTGGGCTCACTGTTCAGAGGGTTCATGCCAGGGTCATTGGGTCCCGTTGCTGTGGGCCTGTGGTGAGGCAGAACGTCATGGTGGGGCCAGTGTGGTAGAGCAAAGTTGTTCACCTCTGGGGGCCAGAAAGCAGAGAGGGGGCAAGGGGCCGGGGCAAGAAACCCCCTTCCAGGGCACACTCCTGTGACCCACTTCTCTATCTAGGCCCCGCCTCCTACAGTACCACCTGCTGTGAACCCATCAATGGACTAATAATCCACCAATGAGGTCAGAGCCCTCGCCATCTGATCACCTCCCCAGAGTCCCCAAACCTTCGAACATGGCTGCCTTGGACACCAGACCTTCAATACATGAGCCTTTGGCGACGTTTCAGATAAAAACTGTAGCAATGACTTTCTTCATGAAAATACAAACCCACACCTTTACAAAACTATGGAGAAAACACAGCTACATGTTTTAGACCAAAATTATTAAGCTAATCTGATTTGTACAATAATTTACCTTTATTGCATGAACGTGGATTCTTATATAAAAGAATATTTCTGAGCTTCTTAGAGATTCTGTAAGAATTTGTTTCCTTGTGTGACTAGCACACTTAAAGTTTTCATTAAATACTACAATGTTAGATTCATGAATTGCTTAAACTGTATAAACCAATCGGAGTATCGCTTCTTAATTTCAGAGAATGTATAATTTTATTTATCAATGTCCTTTTAAGAAAATATGTCATAGTCATGTAATGAGAGATTATGGCATTCAACTACAGCAATGCAGAGAGCACTTGTAGCTTCAGTTTTACAACCTCAGCAACAGGTTAAGTAATCGAAGAAACATACTAACCTGCTAATAAAGATTTTCAGTGAGGGCTGGTTTCCTTTCTAGTAGTCATGAAATGTTTTGTGAAATAATTTGAACTCATAAGTAGAGAAATAGAATGAGAAAGGTAGCACCCTAAATTCTTTACCACTCACCTGAAGGATGGTAGATTTCCATTGCTACAATAGAGGTTTCCCATGTCAGATTATAAAGATGTGCTCCCAATTATATTGCTGCTGCTAGTGTGGAGTCATCACCAGTCAGCATCAGCATCATCTACTGCAAACTACATCCAGAAACAAAACGGCAAAGAACCAGAAAAAGGAAAAGCACAAAATTAGACAGAAGCAGCAACGATGACAACAGAACTACTGTACCTGATTGGTAACAACAACAACAACAACAACAAAAAGTTCTATTGCTTTTTGAAAATTACTCTGGTGACAAAAAAAAAAAAAAGAGGTACCTGGGCTTATACAGTTCTTGAAGTGCATTTCTGTGGTGAAACAATTTGGTTGGCTTTGTGAGTCCACTTGACAATCTCATTGGGTCCTCCAGAACTGTGGCAGCAAATTTATTTTAGCTAATACTCAGAAAATTGTAACTCATAAATATAAAGTGAACTTTCATCAGTGGCTATATTAAGCTCCCTAATTAATTAGGAAACTAGTGACACAATAAATGTGGTTCAAAGAGCATTTTGGGAGCTAGATATTTGGGCTGGGATGTAGCTCAGTGGTAGGGTGCTTACCTAGCATGTGAGGCCCTGGATGCAATTCTCAGTACTGCAAAACTAAACAAATAATTCCCAAATACAAAAAATTCAGAGTAATGTCAGAATAGCATAGCTTAGTTAGATACAAAACTGGTTAGTATTCTTCACCTAATATGATTGGCAGTATTTAAAGGATCTGTACATACCACATATTTCTGAGGTTGTAGAGATTTGTTAATTTCTAATATGGTTGGAAATACCTATACTCTGACTAAGGAAATTCATTTGCAGGCATATATCCTGGAGAAACTCACATATGTTTGTAAGGAGGCATGTGTGAAATTGGTTATTACAGCATTATCTATAATAGCTAAAATTAAAAATAACACCTATTTAAATATAAGTGATAAATATATTTATTTATAAGAGATAATACTATGTAGTTGTTGAAATAGATTATCTAGAATTACATTTATAGTAGCCAGAAATAAATCTCAAATATAATGTTAAGCAAAGAAAGCTAATTTGCAAAAAGAGAGGTATACTTCATAATTTTCAAAATGTACAAAGTGTATGCATTATGCCTATTTATGCATGCATGTTATTTCTACTTCAAAAGTAAATAGAAAGTCTAAAACACGAAAATTAGTATGATGGTGACTTCTGTGGAAACAGTGAAGAAAATAAAATTAGAGACAAATAATAAAGGGACTTCAACTTTTCTGTAATGTGTTTTGTTAGAAAAATATGATTCAGCCGGGCATGGTGGCGCACGCTTGTAATCCCAGTACTTTGGGAGGCGGAGACCGGAGAATCCTGGTTCGCGGCCAGCCTCAGCTCTCACTCTCGCTCTGTCTCTGTCTCTGTCTCTGTCTCTCTCTCTCTCTCTCTCTCTGTCTCTCTCTCTCTCTACCTAGTGAGGCCCTCCGCAACTTCGTGAGACCCGGTTTCAAAATTAAAGTATAAAAAATAGGGCCGGGGGCGTAGCGCAGAGGTAGAACGCCTCTGCGTTCAATCTCCAGTACTGCAGAAAAAAAAGAAAAAAATATGATTCAAATATTGCACATTGCTAAAATTTGATGAAGTTGGTGTTGGTTTCATAGTGTTTGTTATCAAATTCTCTATATTTCTCTATGTTTGAAATATTTAATTTTGAGGAATAAAAATGGGATCTATAAAATATATAAATTTTTAAATTATTATACACTAAACAATATTAATATAGTATTTGTCTCAGAAATATAAATACACAAATGCTTACACACATTTATGTGTGTGTGTAAGTACATATACATACACATTACTTGAATAGAAGGATTACTTGAATAGAAGGATTCCCTGTAATGCCTGATGATGTTTTTCCTTGGGAAGGAGAAGTGTGATGAGGCACTAGGTACTACCCCAGAGGGTATTTCAGCTTAGATTTGTTACGTTTTCATTAATGAGTTAAAGACAAAAATATAAATGTTATATACTTATCAACTATAATTATGGGAATACAGGTGTTTGATAAACTGGATCTCTCCATTTAGTATTACTTATTTCTATCTTTCAAAGTGGTTTTTAAAAAGAATTAAGCATTTGATTAAGATCTGGGGCTTGTCTATAATAGATAAGTTTTGGATCAATCAGAATATCTTAAAAATCAAGTATTGTGTCAATTTACTTATTGGGAGTGACAGTGCATTACCAGATAAATTAATTGTGGATAATTTTTCCCCTTTTCCTGAAGAATACAAGTCAACGACCAGATTGTGGAGGTGGACGGGATCAGCTTGGTGGGCGTCACACAGAATTTTGCTGCAACGGTTCTCAGAAACACCAAGGGCAATGTCAGGTAAATATGTCGCTTCACATAGATATAATTTGGTCACTTTATGTTTTGTTGAATATTAGTTTTCTCTAATTTTACCTATAAATATATGTAATTACAGTCAGAATTTTATCCACATACTAAAAACAGTATGAATAAATGTTGCTAATTACTGAGCTATGAGTGTGCCTTATTTAACATAGAAAGAATTTCTAAGAAGATAGAATTTCTAGTTCTAGCCTTTAATAAATATTAATTTAGGTCTCAAATCCTTTTAACAAAGCCAGCTACACAATTAACTGAAATTGAAATGCTTATATGCATATTAAATGACATGTATTATTTAGACAATTAGGTTGATTGATTTGAGGCTAAGTGTATTTTAAGCATCTACTTATTGTTTCAAAGAATTGGAAAAGACCATTCTTAACATAAACTTTTCTAACTGCACAGGACAGAGGGTACATTTTTTCAGATGTTAAATTTACATCCAACCCTGAGGTTGGTAAAAATTAGAGTGTGGAAGAGGAGTAAGAAAGTAGTCCTGAGCCAACTAAGGTCAAGCCTTGAAATCAGTTTTATTTAGTCATAAGATTTTTCTTTTTTTAATTAAGCATTGTTTGTGTCTTATATACTTTTCCAAAGTTCTATAAAGGATCACATTAAGGGGACATTATTTAATATGTGTAATCATGAAAGTAGTTTAGTGTTCTCATTAAAATGAAACTGACATTCTAAGAATATTGATGAGTTGACATTGCTTTAAAGATGGCAACATTAGAATGTCATTGCAGCATGTTTGATGTCGTGCAAACATGAGATCAGAATTTACACGTTTTCCATAGGAAAGCACCATTTGATACTGAAGGGACACTTTTAAGGAATACAACCTACATGACTGATATAGGCAATTTGGTGATGCTTCTAGAATACCTACAGTCCTGAGAAAAGTATATAAAGTAATTGAGAAGAATACAGGAAAACCCATGTGATGATCTCTCAGAGCCGTGAGGGTGGACTCCTCCATACATGTGGTTGGTCTTCTGGAGATCACCCTGTGTTCTTGAGAGAGCACTTTCCCATGTCAGTATAGCACTTGTTATGAATCTGCCCTTTAGACATTAAGATAAATTTAAAAATTAAATAAATAAGGTACACACTCAACTTGTAAGAACATTTCTTAGTTGTAGAAGAGTTTGTAGTGACATGAAATCATAGCCAGCACTTTCTATTGACTATATAATTTTGTGTAACTATTGTTTTAATTGTTACTATTTAATTGTTACTATTGTTTTAAGATGTATACAAATCACAAATGACTTCTTAACTGGTCCCCTGATATCACTTTCTCCCTTTTTCAAGGTACATGAAGCACCTTGATACCAGGAAGTTCAAACTCTGTGTGTAGTAGGGTTCCCTCATAGTGAGCTGGTATATTTCCACTACATGGACACTACATGTAGACCAGCCTCAACCATTAAAACCCCAGGGTCCATTTATTACCCAGGGTTTTCCTGAGAAACAGAAGCAATAGGAGATTGGTAGGTAGGTATGTAGGTAGGTAGATATTGGTAGGTATATTTGGGGAATTGGCTCATGCATTTATGGAGGCCAAGAAGACAGATGGCAAATATAGTTGGTAGGTCTTACCATAATGCCTTTTAAAGATCTCCAAGAAAAGCATCTTCTAGTATATTCTAATAGAAAAGCGAACCATGAATAGGTGGGTAAATCTGCTGATTCTAACAGATTGAGGCTGTTGATATTATTTTTTACGTAATGCAGAATCTGAGAATGTGAACAGAACTTTATTCTTACTTGTCAACTATGTTACATTAGGCAAGCCACATTCTATCAACCACCATGAAGATTAAAGCTTTTTAAACAACTCTTAAAACATTTTATTTTTAGATATCATGAAACACCGAAATATACAATAAAAACATAGTGAATAGTAAAAGTCGAAAGAAGAGAGCAGTGAATGCATTATATAACATGCATATTATATAACATCTGTGTTATATATGTGTTATGACATTATATAACAGCATGAGTTAATCTAGAGCCGATCTGGATCGACCAAGTGCTCTTCTCCAGAGTTGTCTGGAGCATGATACTGATTCTTACTGGAAGCTATGAAATACATCAACTAGTGATAAATGATGTTGTGCAAACATGAGTCAATGAGCAGTTTCAAGGCATGATAAAGCATCCTATCAGAATTGCTTTAAATAATAATTGGATTTATAACTTTACCTGGATTTGGTGGACTGTAGGATAATTTTATATGTCAACTTATTGGGCTAAGTTGTGCGTAGATAGCTAGTAAAGTTATCTGGGTGTGTCTGTGAGGGTGTTTCTGTAAGAGGTTAGTCAATTGATTGAATCAGTCAGCTGAGTAAAGATCACCACACCAATGTGGGCAGGCGTCAGCCAATGTAAAAGACCCAAACAGAACAAAAAGTCAGAGGAAGGGTGAATTCAAGCACTCAGTCTGAGCTGGAACATCTACCTTCTACTGCTCTTAGACAATGTCACTCTTGGTTCTCATGCATTCTGACTCATTCTAGGACTTACTTTATTGGCTCCCCTGTATTCCATGATATCTTGTGATATCTACTTAGCCGATTACTCCTTATCAAGTTTCAGCTTATAAATCACTTCTTCGGTGACTGAGTTCTTCTCATATTATGCTCTTCATGTTATCTCAACCCCAAGTCAGTACCTGTCACATTACCATGATTTGCACATAGCATTCATCAAATGATCCTCCGATGATCTGGTCCTCCTCATGTTGGCTCTCTTTTTCATCCCCTGCTGTACTGATTCCTATCCAGGCTGCATGATGATTAAAACAAGAAGTAACAAACTATAACTTATGACTTAGGACCTTATGACTTATATTATAAGGTTAAGTTATAAAGTCATCTTGGTTTCCACATTGGTCTTTGGGTTGCCAGCTCTGGAGAAATCCAGCTGCTATGTTGAGAAGCCTCTGAGGATTGCACACACAGGAAGACATGCAGTGGAGTCATGTAGGCAGGAGATCCTCCAGCCTTAGTAAAGTGTGTAGAGGCCGCCCCCACAACTCATATGTGGTTGAACTTCATGAGAAGTACATGCCTGAACCGCCCAGCCAAGCCTTCCCTGAATTCTTGACTTAGGGAAACTATGGAAGATAAGAGATGTTTATAAATTTGGGGGTAATCTGTATAAAAAAATACAACTTATACAGACTTTGGTACCTGAGTTTGGGCTGCAGCTCTGAGGAAAACCTGGAAATGTGGGAGTAGCTTTGGGACTGGACTGTTAATGAGGCTGGAAGAACTTTCAGGAAATATTAAGGAAAAAAAGACTTCGGAGACTGATAGCAGAAACCTGATAGCCTGTGAGGGGAAAAATGAAAATGTTATTGAAACTGGAAGGGGATCTTTGTTATGTAATAACAGAAAGTTTAGTAACACCTTCTGTCACCTACTGTGGAAGGTAGAAAATGCACTTAATTAACTTACTTGGCCTTGTAATTCATGAGATTTCCAAGTAGAGGGTTGAAGTTTCCACCCAGCTTCTTCTTGATGTATACAGTTAAATATGAAAGAAGTTAGATAGGCTAAAGGAAGGACTGTCAAAAATAAAACAGTTTACGCTGGGCGTGGTGGCATACAACTGTAATCCTAGTACTTGAGAGGATGATACAGGGGGATTGCAGGTTCAAGGCCAGCCTCAGCAACTTAGCCAGACCCTGTTTCAAAATAAAAAAATAAAATAGGGCTGGAGATATACCTCTGAAGTAGAATGCCCCTGGGCTCAACCTTCAGTACCAAAAATAAAATAAAATAAATAAAACAAAACAAAACAGGTTAGCACTAAACTAAATGCAGCTCTGATCCCATATACAAAGGCCTAAAAGCAAACCTTGGAAGAATCTGTTTTCAAATAACCTAATTGTCCCAGAGCAATATTCAAGGATATTCATTGGGATACAAAAAACCCTTCAATGTCTGGCATCAAAACAAGAATTGCAAGGCATGCAAAGAAATAGGAGAATATGATTAGTGGTAAAATTACTCAAGAGGTATACCTCTAAAATACTAGAATTGGTAAATTAGTATATGACAACATTAAAACAGTTATTATAGCTAGATTTCAAATATGCAAGAAAGTAACAAAAGGACTGAGCCCACCAAGTACTGTGTGCATGTATGTCACTGTCAACATGATTTACATTATGATGTGAGACTGTAATGCACCAGTAAAAGCAGATTTAAATAAATTTTTAAAAAGGACTGAGTTGTATCAGGCTGCGCCAGCAGCTAACGGCATTGAGGCTTCTGCAGGCCACCAACAAAGAAGCCAGCAACCTTTGGTAAATCTAGCAACTTCAGATCATCAGCAATGAAAGCAAGCAGCAATTCACTCTATGCTCAACAGAGACCTGAATACCTGGAAGCCTAACCATAACCTGCAGCAGCACACCTGAGCCTGCCCCCTCCCCTAGAGATTAAGAGCAGCACTCAACGAGACTGCTCTTAATGAACCGCCCCAGGGGGAGACCACCCAACACGGCCACCGGGACTCCTGTGGCAAGCAATAGACTCGTGGGGTCTGAGACTTTGGGGATAACCCCAGCAGAGGTGGGAATGGGGACTACTGTGGGACACAGTAGACACGTGGATAAGCAGACAGGCCCTGGTGACATTTGGGCGGGACAGACCTACAACCCACAGGTCGCAGTGCCCTTGCAGGGTTCCTGGGGATCGCCACAGGGCACACAGTTGTGGTACCTGGGGAAAAAGTAGACCAAGCCAGCCTTCTCTGTGGAAAACATGGAGTTTCGTGTTTGCACAGAGTGGGGTCAAAGCGACATCAGCCGCTTCTGTAGGCCAAGAGAGACACAAGCCCAGGGGCCTGCGCTGGTGACACCCACCATAGGTGTAGACAGAGACATAGGGACAGCCCAAGTGGAGAACGTGGGGACCCACGCTTGCAGTGAGAGGGGCACTAGCGGCATTGGGAGCCTGCACAGGCAGTGAGAGGCCTCAGGCAAAGGTCCCAATCACTGAAGGAGACCAAGAATTGAGCCTGCAAATGGATATTATACCGAGCAAGTGAGAATAACCATTCAGTAAAGGCTATTCACCTTTAAGGCTTACCTAGTAGCAAATATCTACCTCCAGAATAAGATACAATAAAGGGAGAGAGATTAGACATAGGAAACCTACAGAGTGAGAGAGCTACGAAAAGCAACAAAAATATAAATTTACGAAACCTGAAATCATAACAAGGATGAATAGCAAAGAAACAATGAGATCCCACAACTCCACAACAACAGAACCCACCAACACAGAAGTACAAAGATTGCCAGAAGGACAATTCAGAACTTTAATAGTAGAAATGGTACAGGATTTCCAAAAAGAATTCATAGAGAGCCTGAAAGTAATGAAGGATCAAATAAAGAATCTGATACCCTGAACAGTAATCAAAAAGAAGCTCTGAAGGAATTGAAGGATGCAATAATTGAAATGAAGGCGTCAATACAAACTATCAACAATAGACTAGACCACATGGAAAACAGAATCTCATTCTTAGAAGATGACCTTTCCAAAATGAACACATAGTATATGATTTAGAAAAAACAATGTGACATCATGAATTGGACATTGAAGAGATCTCAGCCAATCTTAAAAAAGCAAATCTAAGAATAAATAGGTATAGAAGAAGAGGGAATAGAATCTGAAACCAAAGGAATCAATAATCTTTTCAGAGAAGTGATATTAGAAAATTTTCCAAACATAGAAAAAGGGTTAGACACAGGAAGTCACACATAGATCCTAATACAATAATATTGGGAGACTTCAACACCCGTCTCACACCATTAGATCGTTCTTCAAGACAAAAGGTCAGTAAAGATGCCTCAGACCTAAGGAACACCGTAAACCAAATCGACCTACTAAACACATACGGAATATTCCACCCAACTAGAGCTGAATTCACATTTTTTTCAGCTGCTCATGGAACCTTCTCTAAAATAGACCATATCCTAGGCAATAAAGTGAGTACTATCAAGTTTAAAAAAATGGGATATAATCCCCTGCATCTTTTCAGACATTAATGGAATGAAACTAGAAATCAACTATAAGAAGACCCAGAGAAGCCACATAAACACGTGGAGACTGAACACCACACTGCTGAATGAGGAATGGGTCAGAGAAGAACCAAGGGGAGAAATTAAGAAATTACTAGAAACAAATGAAAACAAAGACACAATATATCAAAATCTGTGACACTCTGAAGGCAGTATTAAGAGGAAAATTCATAGCACTGAGTGCTCACATAAGAACAGAAAATCACCAAATAAGTAACCTAATGACACACCTCAAAGCCCTTGAAAAACAGGAACAGTCTAACCCCAAAGCCAGTAGAAGACAGGAAATTATTAAAATCATAGCAGAAATCAATGAAGTAGAGAATAAAAAACAATACAAAAATCAACAAAACCAAAAGCAGGTTCCTCAAAAAAATAAACAAGATAGATAAACCACTAGCCAACCTAACCAAAAGAAAGGGAGAATCGACCCAAATTACGAAAATAAGAGGTGAAAAAGGTGATAGTACCACCGACAGCACGGAAATCCAGAGGATTATCAGAAACTACTTTGAAAAACTATACTCCAACAAAATGGAAAACCTAGAAGAAATTGACAAATTTCTAGACACATACAACCTTCCTAAATTAAATCAAGAAGGTATAGAAAATTTAAATCGACCAGTAGCAATCAGAGAGATTGAAGCAGCAATAAAGAGCCTACCATCAAAGAAAAGCCCAGGTCCAGATAGTTTCCCAGGTAAATTTTATAAAACCTTTATAGAAGAACTAATCTCAATACTCCTCAATCTATTCCGTGAAGTAGAAAGAAACAGGACTCTACCAAATACATTCTATGAAGCCAACATCACATTAATACCAAAACCAAATAAAGACAGCTCAAGAAAAGAAAACTATAGGCCTATATCATTGATGAACTTAGACACAAATCGCTAAACAAAATATTAGCAACCCACATTCAAAACCACATCAAGAAAATCATATATGACCAAGTCGGGTTCATCCCAGGGATGCAAGGCTGGTTCAACATATGAAAAACAATCCATGTAATCCACCACATAAACAGAACTAAAGATTTCACCTAACGCCAATTAGAATGGCAATCATTAAAAACACAAACAATAACAAATGCTG
Organism: Glis glis; assembly: GCA_004027185.1. NCBI lineage: Eukaryota > Metazoa > Chordata > Mammalia > Rodentia > Gliridae > Glis > Glis glis. The sequence continues at coordinate 16,503 of PVJS01005115.1, forward strand.
GCAAGGATGTGGAGAAGTAGGAACTCTAATACACTGTTGGTGGGATTGCAAATTAGTGCAACCACTTTGGAAAATAGTGTGGAGGATCCTCAGAAGATTGGGAATGAACCCACCACTTGTCCCAGCAATACCACTTCTAGGTATCTACCCAAAAGGATGGAAACCAAACTACCAGACTAATGCATGTGTATCTGTTTGTAGCTGCACAATTAACAATTGCCAAACTATAGAACCAGCCAAGATGTCCATCAACAGATGAATGGATTGCAAAACTATGGGATAGGTACACAATGGAATTTTACACAGCCATCAAGAAGAACAACATTACGTCACTTGCAGGGAAATGGATGGAATTAGAGAACATTATGCTTAGTGAGATTAGTCAGTCACAAAAAGTGAAAAGTCGAATGCTCTCCCTAATATGTGGAAGCTAGGGAGAATAGGGCATAGGAGGGACTCCAGACAAAGATGGCGAAAACCTTAGATGCGTAAAGAAGGTGACCTAACCGAAGGAGATGGGAGGGGGGAAGAGGGAAACACCCTAATGCATATGATGTACATACACAAATTTATCAGAGTCAACTACTATGCTGAGCATGAGAAGGAGGGAAGGGGGAGGGAATGGGAGTGGGAATTGGGGGAGGGCTAATTGACCAATGTGTGCATGTATACTTCTACCACCCTGAAACCCATCAAGATGTATGATTACAATGCACCAATAAAAATTCTTAAAAAAGGCATGAGTAGCTGGGCATGGTGGCACATGCTTGTAATCCCAGTACTTGGGAGGCTGAGACAGTAGGATCACAGGTTTGCAACCAGCCTCAGCAAGTTAATGAGGCCCTCTACAACCTAGCGAGACCTTGTTTCAAAATAAAAGAATATAATAGGACTGGGGGTGTAGGTCAGAGGTCGAATACCCCTGGGTTCCATACCCAGTACCACAAAAAATAAAATAAAATAAAATAAAATAAAAGGATTGAGCATAAGTAGGTAGGTCAAAAAACATTTGCTCAACTTTACAGATGTAGATTTTTTAAAAAATCTAAAGAAGCTTGAAATAGAAGCGTACCATCTCAATATTGATAGATAGCATCTTTCCCCCCTAGTGTCAAGAACACTGCAAATATGTCTGCCTTCCTATACTTAATCAACAAATAACCACTAAGAAAAAATAAAGACAACTTAAATAAGTGAATAGACCATGCTCATGCATCAGACATCTCAATATTGTTAAGATTTCAACTTTCCCCAAATTAATCTGTACCTTAAACATAACCCCAATGAAAATCTCAGCAGATTAATCTTGTAGAAATTACTGTTCTTGAAAAAGAGCAGAGTTGGGGACTTCTACTGCCCGAGAGCTATACTAATCAAGGCAGTTTGGTTTAGGCCTAAAGATAGTAATATGGATTAATGGAACAGAATACAGTTATAATAGAGACCTGCAAAGATATAAAGAAGTGGGTTTTCACAAAGGCACAAGGTAAGTCAGTGGAGGAAATTAGTCTCAACAAATGGGAAGGTTGGATTGCCTCATTAAAAACAAAACAGAACAAAAACAAAACAAAAAAACCTTTGACCCCCATCTCACAGCATAAGTCAAGTTGATCACAGACTTAAGTGCAGGCAGCTAAAACCCTATGATCTCTAGAAAATAGTAAAAAAAAAAAACCTTTATGATCTTACATTAATCAAAAGTTTTTTTTAGGACAAAAGCAAGAAGTATAAGAGGAAATAATGGAAACTAAACTGTACTAAAATTTAAAACACCCATTTCAAAATACTCTTAAGAAAATGAAAAAGCAAGCCACAGAATGAGTATTTATAAAACAGTGTTCTGATGAAGGAGCTACGTAGAAGATCTAAAGAACTTTTTCAATTCAATTGTTATAGTAGCCTTTAATAAGGTTTTTATTCAACACTATTAAAGATGTGCAGATCACTTAAAGAGAAAGTTCACCTAAGAAGGCATACAGTTAAGCACATGAAATGCTGCTCCACATTACTAATCATTAAATCCACAATGAGGTACTACTGTGCACCTGCTAGAAAGACTGAACTTTAGAAGACTGATAATTTTGTGTATTGACAAGCAGTGAGGGGCAACCTTAACACTGATTCAATGCTGATGGGAATGCAAAATAACTCTGCCGCTTTGCAGGGCAGTTTGAGGGCTTCTTACAAACATAATTTATCAGTTCAGCCAGCAATTCTCCTATTTACTCAACAGCAATAGAATACATATCTATACAAAGACTCAAACTTGTATGTTCATAAGAGCTTCATAATGAAGTTCAGAGTTACAGGGACATACATGCACTAGCACTTGGTCAGCTTCCTACCAGCTTGTTGTATAAATTTGACCTCAATAAAACTGAATTTTAAAATGTGTGATAATAGTTATGATTAATTATTAAAATTACCAAACCAATTAATTATTGTTAATAGTGTTGGTGATGTGGAAAGGACTAGTCTCCTTAACAATGGCAGATATAATCAAACTGAATTTTCTTAGCAGCCTGTAGCTTTTCATACTATTGTGCACTATTATTTTGTAAACACTTTATTATTATTGACTTTTTACCATAAAAACATCAAAATTCTCAGCACCTGGACCTTTTTTCTTATTCAAATGTGGATTTGCAACATAATTTTTAAGAACTTGTGTTTTCTTGAGTCTACAGCCATGTACTTGACACCATGTCAAGTACATGGTGGTGCAAGTAGGACCTTGCACCACCATGTACTTGACATAGTTTGGGCACTCCAATTAATGTATAAGTTATCTCAAAATTTAATGACCTGAAACAGCAAATTTTTATTATCTCATGTTTTCTATGTTCTGCTTCCAAGCTATTTCATGCGGGCTTCTCTGCAGGGACACTTCACAAAACGGAACCTGGCTTCTCCAGAGAGTCCCCCAGAAGAGGCTCAAGAGGGAGGCCTTAGTCCTTTTATAATCTAGCATCTAACACGTCATCCCATTGGATCTATTGTGTTTTATTTGATAAAAGTGAGGTGCACATTCAGCCACATGCCAGGACAATTACACAACTCATGGATATCAGGAGTCAGGGATCATGTGTGTCTGTGTCAGAGGCTGCGGATCACAGTAGTGCTCAACAACTAGTTAGGTGGACAGATGGATGGTTGGTTGATTGGTCAGACAGATGGTTGATTGGTAGGTAGATTAATGTTATATACAGTGTAACTCGTTTAATGTTGCATACCCAACTTAAGAGGAACCCTGAAAAACTTAAGAATATTTAGGAATTCCTGACAAAGATGGTAAGAGTTAAAAATATTTTCCTTTCTCTATATAAAAGTTAAAAGATTCTACAACTTTTTGTCTTACAAACAAAATTTAAAGAAGATGTAGTAATTGTAAACCATTTGAAAGAGTGAATTCTGGAAAAATCTTTTATATGTTTGCTATTCATTGTCATTCACATTAAACTTTAAATGCTTTCTGGAAAGTACCCGTTACCCATGATCAATAACCATGCATTCATTGTGCTTTTATCCCCAGCATATGGATTTAATTACTTTTTCATATGGAGCCATATATCACTCCTAGTGGTCAGGATTTTATAGAATTGTAGTTACACACAATAGAAAATAATTAATTTGAGGTTCTTAAATATTTATTATTTTTGGAATAGGTTATTATATGTAAAAGAAAATATAAATGAATGACAAGTGCATTTTTTAAACATACACTTTATATTTGGATATACACCTGGGCATTTAATTTCTAACTGTGGAAGCTTTTGTTTCTTCTATTTTTACTTAAGGTAGATCATGGAAGTGCATTAAATCTTCGAATGTTTTCACCTCATTTATCATTACTATAATGGATAGTAGAACTTTTTCATCTTAAATATATAAGAATGACCAACAACTGCTGGTGTTAGAAAGATTAAAATCAGTGGGGATTTCAAAAAACGAATTAAAGGGGACTTTGGTTTAATGAGACATTTTCTGGTGTTATTATATACAGATTAACATTTTAAAACTTAACATTTTTAATGTTTCTCTGGATAAATATTTAAACCTGAGACATTAAAGCTAACTATTATATAGATATATTATTTCTGGAAAAGAATGTAGAATTTTTGGAAAATATCTTTTAAGTTTGTATCTATTAAATGATATGTAGTCCTTGAAGTAATGTGTTAGGCAATGTGTGTTTTTTTTTAGGAATTCTACTTTTTTTAATGTTGAAATATAGTATAGAAAAAGTTCTTATAATTAGTACTGGGCTAGATGCAAAATTCACTTCAAGGAAATATAGTACGGTCAAGCCTAAATATTCTAGGCCTGGCTTTCAGAAGCAAACAATTCATAGAGGTGAATTAAGATTTAAATGGTAAATATATAGCATGGTATATTAATCTAGTTCCTAATGCTGGAAGGAAAAAAAATATATGAGTCTGCAGTAATAAATAAGGCACAAAGCTTGAGTGTAAGACTTTCAGCCCTGATTACTAACTGTGGGGAAAGTGGCTGGAGTTACCTTTACCACCACTTGCTCAGTAGAATTAAGTTAAATATTTATAAAACTATCAAATTCAGAGAATCCAATCATACAGGAACTCAATCATACAAGATGCAATGTGATCATACAGGAAAAGAACAAGGTGCTTTTTATAAAAATCTTTAAAAGCATTGCATGATCTGGTGACCCAGCGGCTCATAAGGGTATCATGTTCAAGTGTCACTTCTATGCATCTGTTTTTCCTTTTGTTTTCTCAAATATGATATTCAGTTCTTGATATAAATAAATATTAAGTGATATTTGAATGAAATATTTGACTATATAAAAAGTAATAACTATATCCTGTATAGCTTTTCCATTTTTACACTAGCTTAATTCTACATTAAGAATTTTAAAATGTCAACATTATTTAAGTACTATTTTTACTAATATATCACTTTAATTAGAACAACTTTTGTCTGAAAAATAAGGCATTCATAAATTACCACATTTTTCACTTAATCTCTCACACATAGCATTCACGCAAACATGTAGGATATTTGTGACTTCAGTTTAGCAAACTGTAAATGCAATTTTATTGTTGTTTATTTTTTGGTTGACAGATCACCAGAGAATTTAATAAATGAATCACATAAATCCTATATAATCTAGACATCTAAACTCCAAAGGACAGTACATGGACTTGGTTTGATAATAGATGAAAAGAAAAGTAATAACTGATTTATCTGCCTTTATTATAGGTTAGCATGACAGGGAGAGTGGACTGTTCTTAGTGGAGTAATTCACATTGAAACAAAATGGTTTTTAGTTTTAGTATTGCCATTATTTATCAATTGTAAGCTTAGAGAATTTTCTTAATTTAAATATCTATTTGAGCTTGGTTTCAGTTCTCTTAGTGAGATCCTGTTTCAAAATAAAGAATAAAAATAAAAAGATCTCACCATTAGCCAGGCGTGGTGGCGCACGCTTGTAATCCCAGTACTTGGGAGGTGGCAACCGGAGGATCCAGGTTTCTGGCCAGCCTCAACTACTTAGTGAGGCCCTCCGCAACTTCGTGAGACCCGGTTTCAAAATAAAGGATAAAAAATAGGGCCGGGGGTGTAGCTCGGAGGTAGAATGCCCCTGGGTTCAATCCCCGATACCGCAAAAAAAAAAAAAAAAGATCTCACCATTGCATGTTGAAGCAAAGAAAAGAAAATGACAAGAAAAATATTTTTCTCTTAAAGATATTCTAAGTTTAGAAAGGGGCTGATTCAACTACATGTATTATCATTTCAGTTGGAGATAATGTCTAAGACAGAAATCATAGTTGTGCAGGAACATCTGTTGATTTGGCCACATATTTTTAGAGGGATTGAGTGTTGCTGACTTGTTACATATTTGAATGCTTTTAAAATTCAATTTAAAGAAATCGTGCAATCCATACTTTTATATATTAGTGGCAACCAAAACTAAACTCTTCAGAATACCCTTTAGGCCAAATATTTTATCCTTTTCCTATGGCTGATCTATAAAAAAACTGTTTTTGAAACTGTGGTCAAAAGGAAGTATTTGGGACAGTGTGTGCAGTAAGCACTTTTAAATGTATCTAACTTTATTTGGATAAAAATAATATATAGTCTAGATAAAACACAACAGTAAATATTTTATTAAGGACTCTTAAGTACCAGATACCTAGTTATGTTTTATGTGGATCATATAATATTTAGTATAGTTGGTACACTCATTTTTACAAGGCTTAGAAATATTAACCTTTGCAAGGTCATAGATCCAGTGCTGTCTAAAGTTTGGTGGATTTATACTATGAAAGCAAATTTTTCCTTATAGAGATGTTCTTAACCCCTAAGTTGTATTATAACAGCATACCCATATTCTAGATCCATAATTAATAACCTTTAAATTCAACATTCTAGAGCCGGGCATGGTGGTGCACACTTGTAATCCCAGTACTTGGGAGACTGAGATAGGAGGATCACAGGTTTGAGGACAGCCTTAGTAAGTAGTGAGACTCTCATCAAACTAGTGAGACTGTTTCAAAATAAAATAAGACTGGGGGTGTAGCTTGGAGGTAAAATGCCCCTGGATTCAGTCCCCAGTAACACACACACACACACACACACACACAAATTTGACATTCTGTGTTGAATTTTATATTAGATAGGTTGTAAATATAATGATATAGAACATATTTATAAATGCAGCTTAAAAATAGACCAAACACTTATGAACATATAGAAAGGTAACTTGAATGTTTTAAAATTTCCAGAAATTTATCATTTGTGTCATAATAATAATATGTATCCAAGTTCTTTCATGTATGTACTGCATTTTATTCTTTGATCACTCCTTCAGTTAGATACTAATTTTCACATTAGAAAATGAGGATGAGAGAGTAGTTTGGTTCCACTTCTATGTGCTTTCCCTCTGAAGCACATTTATAGGGATGACATTCTATTATTGCAGATTCGTACCATAAAGTACACTAGGTTACCAGGCTTATATGTGGGTGCTATATTACTGCTCAGAATAGTTGCCAGAACAAAGAGATAATGTGTACTTGAACACAACATGTTTAAAAGCGAGTATATTTCATGAGACGAATTGGCTATCTTATATGCAATTGCAAATCTTTTCCATTTCATAAGACTATAAAGTGATTGTGAATATAAACGAAGATTGGGCAAATAGTGAATTATGTTAAATTGTATAGGCAGATTCAGAAAGCCAAGCTGTGATTTTGAGCAACTGTGTCTTCATGATTTAAAATGCTAGTTTCTTATGAAGTATGGAACAGTTCTTATTTCCTCTGAAATTTTTATTATACATGCACTTATTCCTTTGAATTTTAGCATTGCGAATAATTCTGGTTAGGAAGTAGGGAATCAATTTTTTTTGAGGACAGGAAGAAACTTGCACATCATTTTAGATTGATTTATTGTAATATATGATTATATAATTTATTGCTATTATATAATCTATTATAGTTTGGATTTTGATTTTATAATTTTATGTTTTGTTTTTTATATGCTTTTATTGGCACATTATAGTCTCATATCATAATGTGAATCATGTTGCCAGTGACACACATGCACACAGCATTTGGTGCCCCCTGCCTCCCCATTTCCCCCCGCCCCAATACAGAGTACTGAGATGGACCTTGGTATATTCACATATGTACACATAGTTGATGGCAGTATTTCTATTAATGAACTTCAGTCTTTCCCCTCCCCTTCCCTTAGACCACCTCCCTGGCTCCACTGAGGTTTCCCCTCCATTATCTGGAGTCCTTCTGCTATCCCAACTGCTCCCCAGCTTATGCATATTAAAGAAAACATATGACCCTTCAATTTTTGTGACTGGCTAATCTCACTTAACATAATGTTCTCCAGGTCCTTCCATTTTCTTGCAAATGACATAATTTTGTTCTTTATTGCTGAGTAGAATTCCATTGTGTGTATTTCCCATAATTTCGTAATCCATTCATCTGTTGTAGGACACCTAGGTTGGTTCCATAATTTTGCTATTGTGAATTGTGCTGATATGAGCATGGGTATGCTTATATTACTGTAGTTCTCTGATTTCAGCCCCTTTGGAAAGATACCCAGGAGTGGTATAGCCAGATCATATGGTGGGGCCATTCCAGAGCAATAAGACAAGAGAATTATATCAAAAGAATTCAAATAGGAAAAGAAGAATTAAAATTATTTTTATTTGCAGATGACATGATCCTATATTTAGAAGACCCAAAAAACTCAACCAAAAGACTACTAGAGGTGATTAACAAATTCAGGAAAGTAGCAGGATACAAAATCAACCTAAAAAAAATCAGTAGCTTTTCTATATGCCAACCATGAATCCACCGAGAAAGAAATCCAGAAAACAATTCCATTCATAATAACCTCAAAACTAATAAAATACCTAGAAATAAATTTAACCAAGGAGGTAAAAGACCTCTACAGTAAAAATTATAAAACACTAAAGAAAGAAATTGAAGAAGATCTTAGAGGATGGAAAGATCTTGTATAGGCAGAATAAATATTATCAAAATGGCCATTCTACCAAAAGTGATCTACAGAGTCAATGCAATCCCTATCAAAATACCAATGTCGTTCTTCACAGAGCTAGAAAAATCAGTCATAAATTTCATATGGAGAAACAAAAGACCCAGAATAACCAAAGCAATTCTCAGCAATAAGAACCACACAGGAGGCTTCAGAATTCCTGACTTCAAATTATACTGCAGAGCTATAGTAATAAAACCAGCATGGTATTGGCACAAAAACAGACACATAGAACAATGGAACAGAATAGAAAATACAGAAACAAATCCACAAACTTAGAACCATTTGATTTTCGACAAAGGTGCCAGACACATGCAATGGAGAAAACAGCCTTTTCAACAAATGGTGTTGGGAAAACTGGTTATCCGGTTGTAATTTTATGTTTTAAAATATCTCACATGGTCTTTATGAAGACTTTGTCTTTGGAATCAGCAGCAAATGTTTCAAATATTTGGTAAGTGAATAATTTCCAAAGCTCAACTTTCTCTCTTCCTGAATAGCACTGAGTAACTTTAAAGATTTGTCTTGCAGAGAAAATGAACTTCTCCATTCTTAGAATAAACTGTGAAATTAAAAGGTCTAACAATAGAATTGTAAAACGAATGTAAAGAACTTTGGGGTTCAGTGAATCTGAACTCTAATTTACCTTTTACTTTGAGCTTGACTACTGCTTTTTATTAATATGCATTTTGTGCAATAACTGCTTCCCTCCATCTCCTGTCAACTAGGTGAGTGATACTCCAGTAAGCCCTATACTCTGATACATTTAAAGAAAGATAAGAACCTGGTGTGGTGGCGCACGCTTGTAATCCCAGTACTTGGGAGGCTGAGACAGGAGGATCGCGGGTTCGCGGCCAGCCTCAGCTACTTAGTTAGGCCTTCTGCAACTTAGTGAGACCCTGTTTCAAAATAAAGAATAAAAAATAGGGCTAGGGGTGTAGCTTGGAAGTAGAATGTTCCTGGGTTTAATCCCCAGTTCCGCAAAAGAAAGATAAAAAGTCTAGGCTTTGCTAAGACTACTCTTCTAGCATATGAATTTTTTAATTGCTTTTCATATATATCACTATATCACTATACATAATTTCTAACATACATATTTACCCAAAACACAATGAATTCAAGATAGTAATACATGTCTAGATTACTTCAACACATTCAAGACTTTATACATCTTCAACCATGAAAACCATAGTATCTCCAACGTAAATCACCCTGTGTATCTCTGGGCACTTCAAAACTCATCTCTTAAAAATGTTGGGAACAAAGCAAGGGTATCTACTCTTATACCTTCTTTTAAACATATTTTGGAGGTCTTAGTGCAGTAAGGCAATAAATAGACAAACAAATAAATGATAGGAAAGGAAGAGATAAAAGTGTTTTTATTCACAGTAGATATGATCTTTTATATAGAAAAATCCTGGGGAATCTTAAAAAAAAAAACAACCCACAGGATTGATGAATCAGCTTAGCAAGGTCATAGAATACAAGGCCAATGTTAAATAATCAGTTATATTTCTATGCTGTAGCAGCAAATAACTAGAAAATGATATCTAAAAATTAATACCACTTACAAAGCATGAAATATTTAAAAATAACTTTAATAAACTATGTCTAAGGTCTATATACTGAAAACTATAGTGTATTATTCTAAGAAGGTAAAGAAGCTGGGTGTGGTGGTGCACACTTGTAATCCCAGTACTTGGGAGGCTGAGACAGGAGGATCACAGGTTTGCAGCCAGCCTCAGCTACTTAGTGAGGCCCTCTGCAACTTAGTGAGACCCTGTTTCAAAAATAAAGAATAAAAAATAGGGCTGAGGGTGTAGCTTGGAGGGAGAATGCCCCTGGGTTCAACCCCCAGTACCGCAAAAAAAAAAAAAAAGGTAAAAATGGTCTAAATAAAGACAGAGATGCTTCATGTTCATGGACCAGATGACTTTATTGTTAAGATGTCAGTTCTACACAAATTTATCTGTGGATTCAAAGTAGTTCTAAATCCAACCCCCTGGGCTCTCTTTAGAAATTAAGATGCTGACAATAAAGTTCATATGGAAATTCAGAGGTTAAAAAGATACACAGAATTAAAGAATTCATATTATCTACTTTGAAGACTTACTATATAGGAATGAAGGAAGTGTGATATTGGTATAAATATAAACATTATCAATGGACTATATTGGAAAGTCTAGGAATTAACCCACAAATATATGGCCAACTGATATTCAACAAATGTATCCAAGTAATTCAACAGTGGTAATGAAAACTCTTCAACAAATGGTGTTAAAACAGCTGGTTATAGATTTGGGGGAAAAAAATGAAACTTTTACTTACCACAAGTCCACAAATAAAAATTAATTTAAAAGATATAAACTAATATAAAAGCAAAACATTAACACTTCAAGAAGAAAAATAGGAGAAAACCTTTAAAATCTTAAATAAGGCAAAGATTTCTTATAAAACAAAAGGTATGAATTTTTTAAAGGTGATAAATTAGACTTCCTTGAAAGACACAATTTAAAAAATGAAAAGTCAAGCCACAGACTGGGAGAAGATAATAAATTAAACACATAAACACATATACATGTATGTATGTGGACATATCTGCAATACAGAGACAAGGGTATGTATTCAGAATACCCAAAGAATCATTAAAACTCACTTAACCAAAAAGTCAGAAAACTCAATTCTTAGGGAAGGGCAAAAGATTTGAAAAGGCATTTCACTGAAGAAGAGATATGAATGGTCGATAAGTACATGAAAAGATAGGTACTTGATATCAACAGTGATCAGGGCATTGGACATTAAAAACCATTATGAGATACCACTAGATACCTACAAGCATGGCTAAAATTTTAAAAGGCATTACTAGGTGTTGCTGAAGATATAAAGCAACTATCACTCTAGTGCATTACTAGTAGTTATATAAAATGTTATCCTTACCTCAAAAATCAATTCGGCAATTTCTTGAAACGTTTAACATACGCTTACCATATGACTTATTAATGGCATGATTAATTATCTGTCTAAGAGAAATGAAAACTTATGCCCACAAAAATTTTCACACAAAGGTTCACAGTAACTTTTTTTTTCTTTTTGTGGTACTTGGGATTGAACTCAGGGACACTCTACCATTTAGCTACATCCTCAGTCCTTTTTATTTTTTATTTTGAGACAGGGTCTTGCTAAGTTGCAAAGGCTGGCCTCAAACTTGTGATCCTACTGCCTCAGACTCCAGAGTTGCTGGGATTACAGGCATGTGCCACCACACCCAAATGTTTATAGTAATTTTTTTTGCATACTATCCAAAATTCACTTAAATACTTATCAATAGAAGAATAGATCAACCAAATGTGGTATATCTGGTATAATGAAATACTACTCAGTGATAAAAAATGAACAAATTACTGATACTTATAAAAACATGGATAAATCTCCAAACCATTATAGTGAGCCAAATCTAGATACTCTATGATTCCCTTTATCTCTGAAAAAGATTTTAATATGGGCCCAGGGTAAAGACAATTTACTGAAAACTGATATGAGAAAATATTTTGGTTTGATGGAAATGTTCTATATCTTCATTGATGTAGTAATTACAGGTTTATGTATTTGTCAATACTTACTGAACTGTACATTTAAAACATACCGATATTATCATATAAAATTATTCCTGAATAAAGATAAAAAGTTACAGTATTAATAAATTCTATTTCTTTTTTATTCCCAAAGGAAAGTAACTAACACCCAAGCTTAATTTCAAAACTGTCTTGTTTGAAATTATATAAAAGTATTTCTGAAGAAACAATTAAGAACATCTAAGTATAAAAATTTTGACCTTCTGTATATTTGTGCAGAAAATAGTGGTCTATGTCATTTAAAATTGAATGTATACAACAACATAATCAAAGGAAAGCATTAATTAAGTGTAGAAACAAGATTAAACCAAGTCACATTCAGAATTATGATGTTAAGTGATACTTAGAAATTGCATATTGGAAACATATTTGTATTTTTAGAAAAATACAACCATATATCAATATGGAAAGTTGTTATGTGAATATTAATTTGTCAAGCCGAGGATGTTCTATTGAAAAGGATATATCATAAGTGATATGGCTTGCAGTAAATAAATATTTTGATTCTATTTTAGGCTTTTTCCCATCCTCCTCCTTTCTCCTCCTTTTCCTCCTCCTCTTCTTCTTCATCTTCCTTTTCCTCACTTGGGATTGAACCCAGGATCACTGTACCACTGAACTACACCCCCATCCCTTTTTATTTTTTATTTTGAAACATGGTCTCACTAAGTTCCCGAGGCTGGCCTCAAACCTGCAATCCTCTTGCCTCAGTCTCCCAAGTACTGTGATTACAGGCATGGGCCACTGCACCCAGCTAGGCTTCTTCTTCTCCTTCTCCTCCTTCTCTTCCTTCTCCTCCTTCTCCTCCTTCTTCTCCTCCTTCTCCTTCTCCTTCTCCTTCTCCTTCTCCTTTTCCTTCTCCTTCTTTCTCCTCCTCCTCCTCCTTCCCTCCCTCTCTCCCTCCCTCCCTTCCTTCCTTCCTTCCTTTCTTCCTTCCTTCCTTTCTTCTTCTTTCTCCTTCTCCTCCTCCTCCTCCTCCTCCTCCTCCTCCTTCTCCTTCTCCTTCTCCTTCTCCTTCTCCTTCTTCTTATTAATATCAACAGGTATTTCCCTTTATCTCTTTATTTCTTGAACTACACCCTTCTTATACCATCTTTCCTCCCAAAATAAGTGAATCAGTTCACCTCCTTTTATTATTTTTTTTTTTTGCTGTACCGGGGATTGAACCCAGGGGCGTTCTACCTCCGCACTACACCCCCGGCTCTATTTTTTATACTTTATTTTGAAACTGGGTCTCACGAAGTTGCAGAGGGCCTCACTAAGTAGTTAGTTTTTCCTCTTAAAGAAAAATTAAAAATACTTCTATTTCCCCTTTTCTTATCACCAAAGTTTAATTTAACAAAAATGTCAGTGTCCCTCAGTTAACCATCTAAGCTATACTATATCTTAAAATGTTTGTGAAGCTTTTTGTGTTATAAAGAGGACTGTATTGTGGAAATGATTCTTAAGTTCAGTGGTACAGGGAATTATATGTTTGCTTCCAAAATTAAGACATCAAAAATGTGTAAAATACTACAGAATGTATTATATCTGTTAGGGTTTCTTCCAAAGTGTTAGTTTTTATTTTTTTTACTTTCTCCCTTTCTTTTCCTTTATGAGCAGTATCTGTAAAAGTTGCTTTCATTGCTCAGCTAACCTTTCCACCACCCTGGCTCATCACTTGAAGTACATGGCTGATGCTATTTCTTTGAGTCTTGATGGACTTCATGGAGATCTCAAAGCTTAGCCTACCTGCCCTCCCTCCCTCCCAGGGGAGTTCTACCTCTGGGCTATACCCCCAACCCTTTTTATTTTTCATTTTGAAACAGTGTCTTGCTAAGTTAACCACACACTGGCCTCAAACCTGCAATCCTCCTGTCTCAGCCTCCTGAGCACTGGGATTACAGGTGTGCACCACCTGGTTTTGGCTACTTTTCTTAGCACTCCATTTTGCTGGAAAGTCACATTAGTCTTCTTTAACCTTTCTACAGATTTGTTATTGGGCGAGAAAAACCAGGACAAGTGAGTGAGGTTGCCCAGCTGATAAGCCAGACTCTGGAACAGGAGAGGCGCCAGAGAGAGCTACTAGAGCAGCACTACAGCCAGTATGACGCCGACGATGACGAGGTAGGAGCACGCATTGCCTGCCCAGCACCACTGTGATCCTGTACAACAGGGAGGCAGGGTCTTTGTGGTTTCTTAAGGAGGATATGTCTACACCAAGCAAAACTCAATCTCACGGAAAAAAATACCACTTGCATCTGATATTAACTTATGAATCAACTCAGGGTGTCCTATTTATAGTACAAAGACTGTGGAAGCAAATCAATTGTATCTGTTATCACACTATTATAAAGAAAGTCATAGAAAACAGCAAAATGTGAATAATGACAATTTTTATTGTTGAAATTAGATGGTTTTCTTTCTCTTTATATTTTTTCAATCTTTTCCAAATGTTCCATGATAGTATGTAATGCTTTTTCAAGAAATCAGTAAACATTTTAAATGAAAAGAACATACCCATATACACACAAACATACACACAAAAAAGTACTAAAGATTGCTGAATGTTTCCAGAGATTTTTTCCCCCCAGGAAGAGAAAGTTCTTTGGATCTGCTCACTATGATTTGCGCTAACATAATGCAGAACAAAGCTTTTCCACTAGCACATGTTCCACAGAGCAGATACATATTGGAATGATTTTACATCCTGCTCTCTGTGGAAGATCAAGTAAATGAGTAGACGCTGACCCCCAAGTGGAAACGGCTCTCCGGAACCTTGTGTGCCGTAATGCAGTGCAGATGCTGCTCGATTTTTAATGTCAATGCCAAATGTACATTGATATAATGGGACAACATGCTTTATTATAAACACATTCAAACATGCATATGTTTCATATTGGCATGTCAAAAGATCCATCAACAGTTTAGTTAAGAGTATTTCATACTTCATAAACTAGTAAATATTCAGATAAAACAAATATTCTTCTTTATGTCAGCTGATACAAGCATAGTGAAATTTCATATGTTCAACCTCTACATATCTGAATATATTACTTTTCCAGAACTTTTTTTTTGCTTCTAGCCAAGACACAGAGAATATTAAGAAACTGGACATTCAAATGTTTTTCATGTATTTTAATCTGTGATGTTTTAACTCAAGTGTATGTTAAGTTTTCATGTATTTATAGTATAATAAGGATGTATTTTCCATTTATTACAGTAGAAAATTGAAAGTGGTACATCAGTTAACTTTTGATCAAAGAATAATAGGTTAGAAAGCTTTTTCATAAGTGAATTAGTCTCTTAGAATTCTGATCACTTTGTTTGGTGTTTCACCTTGCTGAGACCATTTGAAATGGCAAGTGTTTTTTAATTTTACTGAGATAGTAAATATGGAAATATGTTCCGTTGGATTTTAAAACTAAAAAGGTGAGTTTCTCAAATATTTGAACTTGCATCGTACTTAATTTTCAATTCTCTGCTCTAGTGTTTTGTGTTTTGTTAGAGACATTGGTTTGCTTTGGCTACAGGCCTGTTTTAGGACTGCAGAATTACTCTCCGCAGGTTTGGTTTTTACTTCCTCACTCTGCTGGAACGATTCTGGACCTGAAGTCAGGGGAGCACGGGGACATCAAGGGGTGGAGAGGGACAAGGCTGAGCTTTCCTGTCTGTGTGGCTCAGTGTCCTTGGTTTTGAAGCACAAGGATTGGGCTAGATCTCTGACTTCCTTCTACCTTCTAACATTCCATAAGAATGAAATAAGACATCAGGTCTAGCAAGGAAAGGGGGAAAATGATTTTTAAGGCTCCCTAAGTGGAATTTTTGGATCATATATCACATGCTTCATCCAGTTATTTTGAGGAGTTAATCACATTTATCTCAAGCTGCTAAAGCGCGCACGTGTGTGTATGTGTGTGTGTGTGTGTGTGTGTGTGTGTGTCTACTCTATGGAACATGTGCTAAAAGAAGTTAAAAAAACACACAATTTTCCTGTAATTTGATTATTTGAGTAAATGAAAAAAGATGTGCTTAGATATATTCAACATATGTACTTAGGGACATATTATATACCAAGAGGAAACCATGTGTGTTTGTTTGCCCTGTTTGTTTTTGTAAAGGAAGTAAAGTTGTCACCTGAGCAAATATTTTTTGGGAGAAGGGAGTAAGTATATATGTCAGGCACTTTACAAGGTGCCCTTCTTACATGATTTCATTTAATTTTTCAAGCAGTGATTAATGTTTCTTCATCAATCCCCCATTGATGTTTCTTCCTAGTGGTACAGCTTAACTGGCAGTGTTAGAGTTGGAATCGAGTCTTCCTGGCCCTAGGCCTGGCCTGTGCATGCCCTGTGCTGATTTGATCCGAGTGTGCAGACTCCTGACTGGTCTGTATCCAGGCACAGGCACAAAATAAGTGATGGAGTTTCTTGTAATACGTAGGTTCTATGATTCCATGTTCTGTATTTCTTTTTTTTTTTTTGTGGTACCGGTGATTGAACGCAGGGGCGTTCTACCTCCGCACTACGCCCCTGGCCCTATTTTTTATACTTTATTTTGAAACCGGGTCTCACGAAGCTAAGGAGAGAGAGAGAGAGAACGAGCTGAGGCTGGCCGCGAACCCGGATCCTCCAGTCTCTGCCTCCCAAAGTACTGGGATTCTGTATTTCTAATAATAGGGAAATTGAATACTTGGAGAATTACTTTAGGCAGCAATCCATAAGTGTCATCTTCATAGAGTTTAAAGGGAAGCATAACTGAATACAGAAGTGTTTTACAGAACACTAAAGAGTTTAGCTTTAAGTTAAACTTTCACTTGTTTCTACAAGTTGTAGAAATAGAAGTCAGATGCTTGCTACCACATTACTCCAAATAACCCTCCCTTCATTGAGAAGGCCAAAGAGTCTTTTCCTTTGTGTTTTTGTCTCATCCTCCTCTCTGACTTGTGTTTTCTCCCTTTCTTGTGTTTCACAATGCCTTACTAAAACATGCCCAGGTAAAAACCGATTTCGTTCTCTGTGCGTAAGAAAGATGGAACCTCTACAAACAGTGAAAATTCATTCCAATGTTGAGACTTCCAAAAATTTGATTCAAATTTTTAAAAACTGTACTACCAAATATTATTACATTTATTGATTTGAATGTTATCTCCCTGTGTTCTATTTACTTTCGTTCTCTGTTAATGAAAAGTAAAATGTCCCAGAGGTAAAGGAAATGGGAAGAACCAGTATTGGGTATCTAATGGATAAATGGTCCTTGAGTAATTATTTAATTTCCTATATAATAGAGCAATTTATAGATCTACATATCTTTGTTAGGACAGGCCCTGAATGTGTGTGAACAGTTACTTGGCTTTTCACTTTTCTCATAATTTATAGCATCATCTTGTGAATTCAAAGTTAGAATCACTTTTATTTGATAATATCCCCTGTGACATTCCCAGGACCCAGCCAGGAAAACCTCTAATTAGATACAGAGCAACCAAGTTCATCCATCTAATTTCCAGAGCCAGCCCTTAGATCAGCATTGTCTGCCGAAGGATAGAGAGCTTCTGTTTTTGATCAAACCATCCAACGCTGATTTTAACTTGGAACTTGCCACACTGACAGAGAGAAGTTGCTTACTTGAATTGGCTACATGGAAAACATTGCAGTGTGAGAAATATATTCTTAAAGTGTAAAAGTACAGTGGTCCTCTATAAGGAGGAATAGATAGGGGGAAAAAGGTTAGAAATAACACTTTATCACATGTTACTTATACTTACATGTATCTCTATTAATGCTTTAGGAAATCACAAGTAATGCTCTAGTAAAATTTGAAATGTATAAATAATCTTCAATTTAAATTTCTGCTTTTTCTCTTTTTTTCTTCCAAATATTAAACTAGAAAAGTTTAAAGTAAGCAAACAGCCAATTCCATTCTAATTTGCATTCCTGTTTCTGTTCACTCTCTGTTAAACATTCTGATTTTAAAAAAAAGTACAAATGGTTGCCTGCAGGCTGAACAGTAAAAGGGAGGATCCTATAAAGAAAGGGAAGATGGGATTCTAAACCACTGAAAACCTTTAAATGTACATTTGAGTATCTCTGTGATGAGTGATTGCATTTCTGGGTTTAATGGAATTACTGTTCATTTGTTTTTCTTTCTTTTCTTTTTTAAAAATCTGAAAGGTAACCATGGAGGATTTCAATAAACCTCTCAGACAGTCAGCACTATGCCATGAAATTTTGGGGGTATGGTAAATTTTTCAACTAGAATTTAATTTTTAATAACATTTAATCTCCTGTCATAATCCTCAGTTCTTAATGTTTAGCCACTAATAGTAAGATGATATCATTTTGGCATATATTTTGTGTGGCTTGTTTGTATTTTATGGGTATCTTTCTATCAAAGGACATTATGCAGTTTGAACTGTTGTGGACTCAGATCGGAAATTCAGTATGAACTGGTACTGTACCCCTTTTCTTAGTTATAAAATGGATATGGCCGTTTAAATTAAAAAGAGGAATTTTATATGTATTTTAAAAGCATATGATTATTTGGCTTCATTAAATATCTTTTTTTTTTTTTTTGCGGTACTGGGGATTGAACCCAGGGGTGTTCTACCTCCGAGCTACACCTCTGGCCCTATTTTTTATCCTTTATTTTGAAACCAGGTCTCACGAAGTTGCAGAGGGCCTCACTAAGTAGCTGAGGTTGTCCGCAAACCCGAATCCTCTGGTCTCCGCCTCCCAAGTACTGGGATTACAAGCGTGCGCCACCACGCCTGGCCTTAAATATCTTTCAAAACATAATGTTTATCACATTGTGAAGTCTGATTACAGATGGTATTTCAAAGTCTCTTTAGGCAGTAGTTCTTAACAAGGTTAAGAAGCTGAAGCCCCTTTTCTAAAACTATAATCTTTCTTTTATAATTTGTTTTCACTACTAGAATTAATATTATAACAATATCACAACAATATTATTTTTAGAATCCTTTAACATATTGGATATACTTTAAAGTAGCTACCTACTTGGATATGTGTTTTTATTGCTTGTGTTCAGATGTAACAATTAGAGGGAAGTTATAATAGAAGTTATAGTTTACATAAGTATTAAAAGGTTTCAAGAATGTAATTTGTATGTGAAAAGCATTAATGGGATGGCATTAAGTTTGACTTATGCTGTTTGCTGTTACTGGTTGGAAACAGGTTGTGCTGCATGAGCAGGAGCTTGCAGCTACTGTGGCTGGCCTTTCAGTAATGTGAACTTAGTAATGTGAACAGACTTAATGCTGTGTCTATAATACTCAGAAACTGAGAGTGTCCTCTTCATACATGACAGAGTGCTCCAGTAAGGACCAGAACTTCAGTGTTTTGTTTTATTTTGTTTTTTTCCTGTCCCTTATCATTAGGTTGCTCTCTTGAGGGGGGTGTGGAAGCCTTTTTTAATTGTTTTTGTTAACCGTTTTAGAGTACTGTGGCTGAATTGCAAGGAGTATCTGGAAACTGCAATAACAATAACAACTATTTCCTTAAGGTTTGTTTTGTTGATAGAAAACAGTGCTTTTTTGTACCTTTCTGCTTCATGTGTGAAAGTAAATATTCCATGTGTCTTATTAACTCTCTATGCTCTGAAGTTTCTCTAGAGCTGTGTGTTTTGTATGTTGAATAATAATTTTAAAGTAACAACTTGAAAATACTTAACTCTGAAACAGCACGTATTTTAGGTACAGGTTCTGCAGTTTGGACTCACTTCCTAGTATTTAACCACAAATGTTTTAACCCCTAACACTTTAAATACATTGTAATTCACATTAAAGGGGGGATATCCAATATCAGAGCTATATGTTTATATAATGGTATAAATAATGATTTCTATTGTTAAGTCCAGTATTTTCTTTAATAAACAATCTTCTGATACAAAGTTCTTAGCTTTTCAAAATACTAAATGCATGTCTTTACATTATAGCACTATTTATTTGCTATTATTTGCTATTTATTGCTATTATTTACTATTTATTTAATTTATAGGGTAACATACCAAAATGTCTAAAAAGGAATTATACTTTAAATAACAAAATAATCTTAGTAATAGAAATAATGGAGCTTAAAATGAATGTCAAGTGTATTTAAAAGTTAAACTGGCTGAGGGGGATAAGAGGAGCCTGAAGAATAAGAGAAATATAAAATCTTTTTGCTAGCTATTCACAGACTTCATTTTATTGGATCTTTGAAATCATTAAATGTAATTATATCCTTTGGTTTGTGATCTTCAAATTTATAATAATGATCATTGTCATTGAAACATAAAGTTATAGGTTATTAGAAAACATTCAGCTCAAGACTATATCAATGCTTGATCTAGACCGAGCAAACTATACACACACACACACACACACACACACACACACACATACACACACTATCCCCAGGAGGTAGGCACCCTCCTCTATTTGAAAAGTCCTCTCTAGGAATATTCTTTATAGAGAGAGACATTATTACTTATAACCTTGAACACAGGGAGATGGTAGATCAAGGGAAATAGAGCTAGGAGCCTTCACCTGAACAAGTTATCTTTTTGCAGCTCATTTTCTTTGTGTAATTCAAAAAATTATAATGCAAGTGATCTGAATATGTTTTCTTGTTTTTTTTCTTCCCAACTGCCACACTGTGATATTATTTATTCATTAGGTATGCCAAAAAAAATTACCAAGTTTTTCCAGGCCATAAGTTCCTCTGAAAGTATAGACTCTATGCTCCCTAGAAACCATTCTAGGCTAATTCAGTATTCCATTTATGAGCTTGCAGTGTTAAAAAGATGACATAGAAAGACACACAAAGTGACAAGATTTATCCAGCTTTAAAAAACACTAGTATATATTTCAATAAGTTGAATATAATTTTTTACTATAAAGTTTTGAAATTCTAAAAGTCACAGATAGAGATGGACCTTACTAGCTTAGGAAGCCAGCTTGCCTTCTCATGGTCCATCAGGCCCCTGGTTGCCGCAAGCCTTTGCTCTTCCTGCTTCTCTCCCTGGAGCCATCGCAGCACCTGTGCTTGGCTGCTCTCCAGTGCTCACCTAGCCCCCTTTGTCCTTCAGGGCTCTATGCAGGCTTCATCTCCTCCAATAAAGCCTTCTTGGACTTTCTCAGCTGAGTTAGGGGTCTTTTGGGGGGGCACTGGGGATGGAACCCAGGGGCGTTCTACCTCCGAGCTACACCCCCAGCCCTGTTTTTTATTCTTTATTTTGAAACAGGGTCTAAGTTGCGGAGGGCCTCGCTAAGTAGCTGAGGCTGGCCGTGAACCTGTACTCCTCCTGTCTCAGCCTCCCAAGTACTGGGATTACAAGTGTGAGCCACCACACCCGGCACAGTGGTCTTTTTTTTAACAAGTCAATAGCACTGTACATGTCTCTATCATTACTTACCCATAATTCTCCCCGATTAGCCTATAATCTTTTTAAAGACAGGTTTCAATGACTGGTTGAAGAGGGGTAGGCATAGCACTGGGCAAATTAGAGAAAGCCAAGACATTGAACTGAATCAAATCACACAAAGTTAAGATGAAAATTGGAGAGTAAAATTAAATAAGAATGAAATTTAATAAAAAATGTGAAAGTGAGGGAGGAATGGTATAGAATGCAAGAGTAAAAACAATGTCAAACCTAGTAAGATTAATGATTGGGGATAGGGAAAGAACTAAAGGATTAATCTGTACTATCTTGAAAACCATGAATTTGGAAGAATATCTTATCTCTGTCACACTATCTTGAAATCCTCTGCTTATAAAATCAGAAAAAAATGAATATGTACATTTCACCCATTGAAAACTTCAGAACTTTCAAAATAGCAACCTAGTGACTCAGGTTGACATGACTTCTTTCTAGTTATAACTGAATAAACCTGAAATAGAAACAGAATAGTGAAAATAGCCTAAATTATGTCAAGATCAATACTGCATAAGTGGCTTTCTTCTCCTTCCCAATGTATTAACTTAGAAATTGTCTTCAATCATAGAAATACATTTTTATGAGCAATAAAGACTGAATGGCAGTCTGACCAAGGATTAATGTGCTAAAGCTGTCTTATCGTGGGGATTTGTCAGGCTTGATAAAGGCTCCATTCATTTTAAACTGATATTGATGCTGGTAAGTATGGTAAAACCTCTAATTGAGTTCTGGAGTTCCAGGTCCTGAAGGGATTTAAAAAGAATTATTTTATTAAGATAAAATTGATATAGAATGAACAGATCCTAAATGTGTAATATGATATTTTATCATTATATATCCCCACTTTAAAAATCAAGTTTAATGAGGAACAATTTAAATGCAATAAAATATGCCAATTTTAAGTGTACTCAAGTTAACAATTTGGGAAGTAAACACCAGCATGATCAAGATACAGAACATTACTATGATTTCAAAGAGTTACCTCATGGAACTTTGCAGTTACTCTCAGTCTGAAGCAAGCATTTAGTCTGCTTTCTGACACTATTGGCTAATTTTGCCAATTCTTGAATGTCATTTGAATGAAATTATGAAGTACTTTTTTATGTCTGATTTTTTTTGCTCATATTTATCCTTAGTACTTAATTATTATGATGATACCCTAATTGTTATTGGTTTGACTTATGGTAAACAGAACCCAAGGCCTACCCAAAGTGAGATGTCTAATTGGAGAAATCCACTGTAAAGCTAGAAGGCCACAACTACAATTCTCTACAGGTAGAAATATATTTACCACCCAAGGACTGCATGGAAAATTACCAGTGTCAAACTGTAGAGCTGAGTGGGAGAGAAGAACAATTTTCTCTGAGAATCATTATCACAAGCAGCCTGAATATATGCCATGTTTCAGAAGAAAATAAAATTCTCTCTTGGAGTCTTTACCTTTATTAAAGCCTAAAAGTTAAAGTTTCAAGAAATATGAGTTTACAATTTCAAAGTACAGAACTCATGGGAATATAAAACACCATGAGCAACAAACAACAGAAAAAAAAAGAAGGAAAGGAAAGAGGTAGGAAGTGGGGGAAGAACAGGTAGGAAAAAGGAAATATATAGAGAAAGAAAAAAGTCAAGGTCAAACCATTTTGTTATCAATTACACCAAACTGGAATAAATATCCCCACTTGCATATAATTTATTCAGAAGACATAAAAACAAGAGTTGTACAACTTTGATGCCAGGAATATAGTAAAACCTCGAGAGTGTGAGATATGTGAGGTAATTAGGTATAACCTTCATGCCAAAACCTAATAATGAGGAGAAAGAAAACTCTTAGATCCATTCCGTTCATGAAAGTAATAAAAAATAACAAAATTTTACCAAACCACATCTAACAACATACAAAAAGGATGATATGTCATAGCCAGATTGGGTTTATCCAGGAATGCAAGCGTGGTTTAACAGTCACTTCTTATATTTGACCTTGTACTGGAATGCAAGAAGATGTTAAAGAAATAAATTGAAAAGGAAGAAATGATGTTATCATACATAGATGATGAGAATGTCCATTTAGAAAACCTCAAAAGTACCTACAAACTACTAGAAATAATACAAGATTTTAGCTACTTGTATGGATATACATCTATATCAATGTATTTGCAAATAGGGAAACATGTAATTTATTAACTACCATTTATGAGGCATCAAAAACAAAAGATAAGCAAGACCCTCATGGAGAACAATAAACTTTTATTGAAACACATTTTAGAAAGTTATGTAAAAGGACAGAGAAATCTTTTTCATGGATTGGAAGACTCAGTATCTTAATTGAATCAATTTTTTCCAAATTGATTTACACATTTAATGCAATTCTAGTAAAAATAATTCCAAAGGATTTTTAAATGGACTTTGGTAAGCTATTGCTAAAATGTACATGAAAGAACAATGCACCATAAATAACCATGACATTTCACATGCCTTAAAAGAGAGATAATTATTATTAAACTTTAGTAATTTAGACCATGGGGCAAAAGAATGGGCAAGTTGGTCAAGGAATCTGAAAGTAGCCCCTTACATATATGGAAATTTGACTTGTGACGTAGATCACACTCAATGTGAGTTGAGAAATGTAATGAGAAAAGGTGCTTCAATAAAGAAAACCTTGTGAAATTGAACTGAAATCCCAATGCATACCAAAATTCTATTTGAGGTGTACTGACTATTTAGATATGAAAAGTCAAATTATAAAATTAAAAATTTTAGAAGCATCTTTATGACCTCCATGTAAGAAATAGTTCCTTAAACGAACACTTAAGAAAGCAAAACCAAGCCGGGCGTGGTGGCGCACACTTGTAATCCCAGTACTTGGGAGGCAGAGACCGTAGGATCCAGGTTCGTGGCCAGCCTCAGCTACTTAGTGAGGCCCTCTGGAACTTTGTGAGACCCGGTTTCAAAATAAAGGATAAAAAATAGGGCCGGGGGTGTAGCTCGGAGGTAGAATGGCCCTGGGTTCAATCCCCGGTACCGCAAAAAAGAAAAAATAAAGACAGCAAAACCATAAAGGAAATAATTGAGAAAATTGACTACTTTAAAAATAAGAACTTCCATTTATCAAAAGAATACCTTTATGAAAGTGAAAAGATAAGCCAGAAACTGGAAGACGTGTGTGTGTGTGTGTGTGTGTGTGTGTGTGTGTGGTACTGGGGAAGGGGAATGAACCCAGGGACATCTACCTCCAAAACACACCCTCAGTTCTATTTTTATTTTTATTTTGAAACAGGGTCTCCCTAGGTTAATGAGAGTCTCACTACTTGCCGAGGCTGTGCTTGAACCTGCAATCCTCCTGTCTCAGCCTCCCAATTACTGGGATTACAGGCATGCACCACCATGCCTGGCTGGAAAATGTCTTAAAAATAAGTAATTGAAAGTGAATTGTATCAAAAGCATTCTTATGAGCATATGGAAAAAGACTACATCTGGGCCACTGGCTCAGAGAGTCATGGTACAGAAGAAACCTCAGTAGCAGATGTTACCCAACTCTATTAGCAATCAATCAGGAAGTAGAAATTAAGAACCAAGCCTGGCGTGGTGGCGCACACTTGTAATCCCAGTACTTGGGAGGCTGAGACTGGAGGATCCGGGTTCGTGGCCAGCCTCAGCTACTTAGTGAGGCTCTCCGCAACTTAGTGAGACCCTGTTTCAAAATAAAGAATAAAAAAATAGGGCTGGGAGTGTAGCTCAGAGGTAGAATGCCCCTGGGTTCAATCCCCGGTACCGCAAAAAAAACCACAAAAAACAAAAGAAATTAAGAACCAAGAAGAAATACCATTTCATATCTACTGAATTTATTTAAATCAGATATTTTAATTTTCAGGAAGAATATGGGCTAAGGGAAACCCTTATGCTCTGCACATAGGAAAATAAATTGTCCCAACCACAATTTGGCACTATCTAGTAAAGTTGATTCAACAGTTCTATTTCTTGATAAACACCATAGTAAAACTCTTGATATACACTCATGTATAATGTCTTGTAATAGAAAAAATGAATGTATTTGACATCTCTCTCTCTCTCTCAACAAGAGAATGGGTTAATATATCGTAGTGTCTAGTGGAATGACAGCCAAAAGTTGTTCCAGCAGTCTCCAACAACTGGCGCAATCAGAGGAGCATACTGGTAAAAGCAAAAAGGTACAGCAGAATACATACAATATGATTTCATTTATAAAAAGTCATAGAAAAGTAATTGTACATTGTTTATTTATATACAAATGTAGTTTAAATAACAAGCTAAGAAAGAAAAAATTAGTAGAATTACTTCCAAAGGGTGAGCTAGTGAAATGGAATCAAGGAGACGCATACAGAGGACTGCAGTGCAATGGTATTGTTCCTTTTCTTGAATTAAGTTGTTGGTAGTGTTTGGGTCATTTCATTATTCATTATAATTTTAAATTATTTTTATAAACAGCCTGTGTCATCTCAGTACTTAACAAAATTTAAGACCCACCATGTGCAATATCTGATATTCAGCAATCATATGAATATGAAATGAATGACATTGTTTTCTGCAATCCGGAGGAATTATAAAATGCCTTAAAATTCTGCCTCAAATTTGCCTCAATGTGAGAATCTCATGATACTTCTTTAAAGATTTCTCCACCTAGACTCAGATCTGCTAACTCAGTATATGTATCGTAGAGAGCTAGGGCTTGTGGGATTTTGTGGTAAAGGGTATGATACACTCAGAACTGGAGTTGTCCAGTTTAGAGATGCCAGGAACACTGAAGTAAAGACCTTTGAGTCCTGGATTTGCAGACATTCCACAAGAAGGAGTTGTTGCGCCAAAGCTCAAGATAGTCTTGTGACAGAAGGATTGGAATTCTCCCTGGAAGGAGATTTTAGATTGAGATTATATTTATCATTAATCCATAGAATATGCATAAAAATACCATCAAGGACATTTTCCTTGGTTTTGTTTTTTGGTGCTTTAAATTCTGTAACTAATTTCTGGTTCTTTTTGATGACCTGCTATCATTTTTACAATCGCGTGAATGAATTTCTATACAAACACACCCATTTTCTAAGATGCAATTAGTTGTATGATTATAAGATTATTAAAATAGTAACATGTGCCCCTTTGGTAAGTACAGTTGTCCTCTTCTGCAGATTGAAAATTCAAGGAAATACAAATCTTTCAGTCTCTTCCCACAGTTCTACTGGCCTCTGAGTTAAGTACTTCATTGTTTCCTTGGCGAGTAAAATGAAACTCAAGGAAGACTGCCAGTTTGAAATTGCAGTGCGACATTTTAATTACAGAGG
Source organism: Glis glis (assembly GCA_004027185.1). Classification (NCBI taxonomy): domain Eukaryota; kingdom Metazoa; phylum Chordata; class Mammalia; order Rodentia; family Gliridae; genus Glis; species Glis glis. The sequence goes on from PVJS01005115.1 coordinate 43,420, forward strand.
TCTACATTGGTCCGTTAACTATTTAGTTCAGGATCTCAATGGGAAAAAGAGGGACCCCTGGTTCCCTTCTTGTGTCGAATATATCAGAAACTTAAAGACAGTGGCATTTGTCTCTTTGTATATAGGTAACATTTATTAAAAGGAATTGAATTAAGACTATTGAGTCATGGAAAAATATTTTTATACTCACAAGAAACTTGCTATTTTGCTGTGGATGATAAAGAATTTAAATCATTTTTAGGACAACCTGTCAAAAGGCCAATAGCCATAGTACAAAAGAATCATTACAACTAATGACATAGAAAAGCATGAATTTGAGGTTTCTAATTTTAATTTTTATTTGCTAGGTGTTTTTTTGTTGTAGAATAAGAAGCTGGGGCAATATAGGGTGCTTTCAAGGAGAAAGACTAGTTTACTCAGAGAACAGAGTATATCAAAATAGTAACGATTAGAAAATTTCCATAAAGGTAAATTAAACAATATTGTTTAGATAGATGTCTAACATGAGCTGGATTTCCAGGCAAATTTTCCTTAAGCTCATCATTGGGAAATATTGCTCTGCAGTTCTCGTGTTTCTGGGGCACTGGCTGCCCTTTATTCTATGTTGTCTTTATAGTTTTTGTGCAGTGGACAGGCTGGGATGATGAGGTCTTTCCTCCAGAGCAAAGGGCAGTCATGCTTGCCCGCTTTACCTGAGCTCTGAGTTCCTCTCTTGACATGTCATAGATATTCCTGTGCAGGAATAATATGTCATCACCCTTGGGAAATTGTGCCTTAAAAAACCAGCACAAAAATGATGGTTGTCTGTTCCAACTAGCCTGATGACACATCCTGGCTTAGAGGAAGATTCTGACCCAGTTCAGACAATATCGACAGAAACACACCTACACTGAGCATGAAAAGAAGGAATTCCGATCACTGTGTTAGAAACGGAGTGAATCCTTAGACACCCGCTGGTTCCCTGGGGAGATGATAAAAAGCAGGGTACATCATGCTAGGAACAGTGGCCACTGTTGGGCTGTCTGTTGACTCACCCCCTCCTCCAGTCAGCTGTATCTGTCATTCCAACTTTAGATTCATCCAGACAATAGAAGGTCTCAAAGATTTTTGTAGTGAGTTCTGGCTGCCATAAGGGAATGCTGGCCTTGTCCAGGAGATTTCTCTGAGATAGGTAAACTGTGGAAACCCTAGGTAAATAGCCGGACCCTGACAGCCTTGGCTTGCATCTGTACTGCCGGTGAAAGTCATCCACTGGAGAAGGAGAAACTGTCACCTCTTCATCTTGGAAGACTCCCCTCGCCCTGATGTTAAAAACAGGTGTACAGAGATGCTGTCATGAAAACAAGGCAGCAAATGCTCCAGATTAAGATGGACTCCATTGTAGAATTCCCACCGTGGAAGTCAAGGTTATGATTGCTGAGTCAAAGACTCCTCAAAGCTAAACGGATGCCAGTAATGATGGCCCATCTTACAATGTGCTCTAGGTGGCCTATAGACACTGGAGATAGGTTAAAACATGAGTCATCACTGCATTGCTCAAAGCTAAAAGTAGATGGACCTGTAGCTGGCATAGAGCTGCTCTTGGCCTCCACACCTCCTTCCCTCTGCCCTGATCTCAGCTGCTCTAAGAAAGATTATGAAGGGTGGGACTAAGATCTCTTTGCCCTCCAGGGAGACCAAATACTTAGGTAAACTCCTGCATTTGCTAGAGGACTTTGTAGAGGCGGGTCACTTAAACTTCATGATGCTGTGGAGACTAGCTCACAACTCACATCTCACCTGGTCCCATGGGGAGAAGGACGTCCAAGTTCAAATGATATAAAAGAAAAGAAGTGAAAATGGCCTTGTGGATGGGACCCTTGGGCAGATACACTGGAATGCTGTTGCGGCTTCCGTGATTAAAGGTATGGTGCAATTGATGTGTTCTGTGCCTGCATAGCTTTGTCCCATTAGTGTCAGTGGGGTTTCTCAACTTCAGAGATTGCCACATGTAGAGCAATAATAGCGGGACATGTAGATCGCTCTACTCTCTGTGTTTTCTCTCTGGTGGTCCAGCAGAAGAAATGTAGAATTCCAGAAGGAGAAAGGGAGCTCACGGCTTATGTAGACACTGAATGGCTGCCAGAACACTCAAGCCATTCCCCAACACAACAGGGCTACATGCTTGATCAGCCACCAAACACAACTGCTTAAAAACAAAACAAAGAAACAAAAAACCCAGCTATTAATCTACTAAACTCTGATTGAAACTGAATGGCCTTCACAGGCCTTGCCACTCTCTGGCTTTATATTCTCAGTGTGAGATGGGTCAACTTGAATCCATGAACAAAAGATTGGAAGAGCCCCACATACCTTGTTTGTCAAATGGAAATGACAGATTCAAGAAATCTGCTGGGCTAGGGGTATGACTCAGCAGTAGAGCACTTCCCTAGCATGTGCAAGGCCCTGGGTTCAATCCCCAGGAGATAGTGAGAGAGCAAGAGAGAGAAAGCGAGCAAGCAAGAGAGAGAGAGAGCACTCAAGTAAGCACTGCACGTGCGAGCGAGCAAGCTGTCATCTTGGCCTAGCAGTATCTTGGATTTACATGAGTAAGAGGCAGTTTTCTGTTTGGGAGATGTTGTCTGCCATGTTACCTTCTGAAGCAGGGCCTCTGGCTCACAGGTGCCTTTAATTGATAGGACTTTAAATGCCTGGGCTTGGTTCACTGATGGTTCAGCTAAGTTGTCCAGGGTTATCTACTGGGTTTTCAGCCTTTCAGGTTTGCAGACCCACAAATGGACATGTTGCTTTATTCAATAGGCAGAACTCAATACCATACTTAGAGCTCTGGCCAGCAGTCCCTTTGATGATCCTTGTTATATTTTTACTGACTCTCAGACTGTTGCCAGTGACCTGTTAGATCTGTTACTTGGAAAATTACGGACTAACAGATTAAAGTTTGAGGGTTCAAACAATGGAAGTAAATTGTGGCAACTGATCTAATTCTGTGGGCTACTCATAGCAGTACCTCATTCATGTTTTTATGTACTCAAAGACATTTTAAAGAAATCTTTAAGAATCTTTTAAAGAAAGAATCTTTAAAAATATTTTTCTGTGTGTCTAAAGAAAGTCCACCATTAGATCACGTAGCCTTCAGATGAGTACAGTGATCCCTCCAAAACGAGTCTTTCCCGAGGGATAACTGACTGATTATATACACCTTGTGGACGATTATCCTTATGATTGGAGTAATGTAACTAGGTAAGGTAATCAGAGTTTGTTCATGACTTAGGTGATGTGTCAGTGGCACGGCCTCAGTCCTGGAAGGCATTCAGGCCAGCCTCAACTTGCTAGCCAGGTTGTACTGGACGGTGGAACTGCTCTTCACCCTGCACTTCCTCCTTATATGCCAAAGCCAGGTCTCTGTACTTGCTGGTACATCCTGCTGCACTTAGAATAATAACCTAGGCCAAGTGGAGAGGTCAGTGCAGAGGCTTATGGAGAAAGCCACCTGGGTTTCCAAGGTAGATCTTGATGGTTATGGGAGGCTAGGAAATATAGCTGATCTCAGTGCTATGAGTTGGACTAATTCTACTACTTGGAGTCCTGCTGTTCATTGTAGTCTTAAGTATGTGCTATGAGAAGACTGGATGGATTTCGTCCTGGATGCTCTTGGTCACATTGATCAGTGTGGCCATGGGAGTGTCGTGAGCATCAGAAAATTCACCACAAGCCACAAAACAGCATAGAAATGAGGGTGGATGTTGTTGAGAGATGATTCCCCCATGGGTCTCTTCTCTGCATGTCTTATGAGCAGAAGCATGGGTGGTCTTTGTTTTAGATTATCTTTTCAGTAATATTTATGTAATGAATAGTGTTGGAAAATGGAGATAGTGTCTTCTCCCTTCAGAGCAGTGCGAGACTTGCTCACAGCCCATTATATAAAACTGGGGTTTCCTAAGCTCGCCAGTCTTAAAATTTTATGGTCACACCTTCTGCTTTTAGATTGTATTCACCTGGAAGTACCCTGGACTTGAACTTTGTTTGGAAGCCATTTCTTAATTTTAGACTTTAATTTTAAGACTTCTAAAACTCTCAAGTCTTGGCTCCTTTCTGTTGGATAATCCTCTCATTCTGCCTACTTCTCTTACATTTTACGATAAGCACAGAAAATCTCAAGTATCTTCAACACTTTGGAAATTCACTTAGTGAGATCACCCAGTTCACTAGGAGCATTTCTTATTTTCTCATTAGAGAAGGTGACAATATTGCTAAACTTCCTGCCACTCGTAACAAGGATCCCACTGTCCAGATTTCCACTAACAATTGGTTCAAGGCAATTCAGGCTTACTCTAATACACTCCAGAATCCCTCCAGCCTTTGCCCACTTCCTCTTTCCAAAGTCACTTCCCTGTTTTTTTTTCTTTATTTGTTATGACAGTTCCCCTCTTCCATTGCTGTATAACAAATTACCACCAAAACTTAGTAACTTAAGAAATATTTATACATTACATATCTGTGAGTCAGTGTAGCTGGATGCCTCAGACTCAAAATCTCTCCCAAGGCTACAAATGAGGTGTCAGCCAAAGCTGCGGTCATCTAAATGCTCAACTGGGAGAAGATCTGCTTCCAGGTTTGCTCACAGCTGTCTGCAGGACTCAGAGGATTCACTTCCAAACTCCCTCATGTGACTGTTGGCAGGCCTCAGGTCCTTGCAGGCTGTTGGCCAGAAACCTCAATTCCTTGTAATGTGGGCTTCTCTCTTCTTGCTAACAAACGACGGCTCGCTTTCCAATAGTGGGGGCTCAGAGAGAAAGAGATGCAAGTCACTGTCTTTGTGAAAACTGATCTTAGAAGTAGCCTTCTATCACTTTTGCTGTACAAGCAAGTTGTTACAAGCAAGTTGCTAGGTCCAGCCTACACTCAGGGGGAAGGGATTCTACAAAAGCATGCATACCCAGGAAGCAGGGATTACTGGGGACCATTTCAGCATCTGCCCACCATTGTGGGAAATAGTGTCCCTGCTTTGGAGTATACTTTCAAAAAAGGAAGGGAATAAATACTAAAGAAAGTTTTGAAATACTATAATATCAAATGCTAACACAATTGCTAGATTTGGGGGCGGGAGTGGAGATTGAACCCAAGGGCACTCTACCTCTGAGCTATACCTCCAGCCCACAGCCCTCTTTTAAAAATTATTTTTTATTTTGAAACAGGGTCTTGCTAAGTTGGCTGACAATATTCTTAAATCGCTGAGACTGGCCTGGACCCTGCAATCCTTCTGTCTCAGCCTCCCAAGTCCTGTGATTATAGGCATGTGCCACTGTGTCTGGCTTAGAAAAACTTTAAGAAGGAAAACTTGTGATTGAGTAGTTGGAAAAGATTTTATTGGCAAATCTTAACTCTAGAATTTAGGAAGAATAGTTTGTCAGCTGTACTCCCAATGACCTGAATTGATAAGAGCCTGAAAGGCAGGGACACAGGACCACATAAGTGATCTAGATAGGGAGTTTAGACATTTCACTACTTGTAGGCTGGATAGTAAGAGTGGAGTGAAAATCAGGATACGTTCCGAGAATGAAAGATTGACAAGAAATTTTGAATGACTTGATAGATGGACAGAGAAATGAACATATCTGATGGGCTATCATGTTGGATATTTTGTGTATTTATTTCCTCGAATCCTCTCAATACCCTATGAGATCATTTTATAGAAGAGGAAACCACAAAACATATGAACTAAACAACTTGCCCACTATCGTGTCCCTGTGACTTCAAGTCTTTTTTCTAAGGCTCTTGTTTGTTGCACTACTTTATGGTGTTGTCTTGGGGAAATAAGGGATGGTGAAAATAGTCATAAGTATAAAGTCACATAGTCATTTAGCATATTCTATGCACTGTAATTAACTATTTGAATGTATCACTATTATAAATTCTTACAACTTCATGAAGAAAGGGCTCTTATTCCCATTTTATAGAGGAGCAAACAACATTCAAAGAGACTGAGTGGCCTAACATAGACACTAAGACATAGGGAAGTCACTGACAAAAAAGGGGAAAAAGAGGTGCCTAGTGCAGAGAAGCGGATGCTTTCCCTGAAAGCCATCTGGATGGTCTGTGCAGATTGAGGAAGTTTAGACATTAACGTCTTGGTTTGAGATCTTTCTCCTCCAGAGAAAAAGCAACTTTCTTCTGTTCTCGCTCAGAACTGAGTCTGAAAATACATATAACCAGATACGAATTCAGTAAACAAATTCCCACAAAACTGCATAATTAAGGCTATTTTTATGATTAACACCATTTGGTTTCCCTGCGTTTACCAGAGCAAACATTGCTACAGCAAAAATTACTGCAAATGGTTGAACCTAACAACAAGAGAAAATCCCCTAAAGGGTCATTCAGACTCCAGCTGCAGCTGTGCTGGGCTATGTTTCATACTGGAAGGCTGAGATTAACAGGAAAATCGGGCTCTGCTTGCTGTGCAGATGTGGCTAGAACTGTCCTAATCCATTCAGCAAACATTTGTTCAGTGCCTACTGTATGCCAAATAGTGTACTAGCCACACTGGGATTGCAGGGATGAATTGTTCTGGCTGGCTCAAGGAACTTTTGATTAAAAGAAGTTGATGGGAAAAGGCAGATATAAAAACATCAAAGTGTTATGACTGATGTTAAGGCATAAAGTGGGAGGATAAGGGAGTGGATTTGGAAAGTCGTGAGGGCAGCATCATCATAGCATGTCATCGTGTAGGTGGATATTCACGATGGACCACTGCACCAGGTGGGAGCTGAAGAATGGGGAGCACAGAGGCCGTGGAGGTTTGCTTGGGGTTCATAGAAGCAGAGCCCGCTGCAGGAGTGGGACCATAAGAAGAGGAGCAGCTTTAGTGAAAGGAAAGCTTTTCATTCAGAATGACCAATTTTCTTATAAAAGATTCATGCATCAAGGTCTTCCAGGGAATTATATTTATGAGTCTAAAGCTTAGTAAACATCTGGCTCCAGGACACAGATTGGAGAGGCTTTAGTGCATTCCATTGCATTGTTGGTACCAGTAACAGCAACAGTCAATGATTTTGAGCCCTTATCCTGTGCCAGGCCTTGTCCCAAGTACTTTTCAGGTACTAATTTAATCTCATGGCAACCTTGTTATGTTATGGAACTCTTTATTGTTTGTTTGTTTACTTTATAGATGAAGAAACTGAGCCAAGGGGTATATGCATGTTAATTTGTATCACTTTGCATCTCATTATGATGTATAATTATATTGTACCAATAAAAGTATCAAAGAAAGAAAAGAAATGAAACTGAAGGTTTGATCTAGAACCTAAATTTCCCAATGTCTCAGAGCCAGGATTTGAACCCAGATCTAAGTGGCCACAAAACCAAGGTTCTTCCATTGGTCTCCATTTCACCAGCTCACTAATACAACTGATGCTCTCCATTTCTTCTGTAAAACCTAGGCTGACCGACAGGTCTCAGGAGTGTTCTAGGCTCTAGGATGTCCCACCTGTGCACTCTGCTCTCACTAGTCAGAAGTTGTATGTTTACCAAGAGGTGGAACCTGTTAGCGTACTTGTTCCAGTAATAATGTTATTTACTAAAATATTAAGTGCTCTGATGTACTATGAATGTGAAGGAAGTCATTTTATCTATGAAAACTAGATATAATTTTGGGAATTATATCTAGTTGGGAATTATATCTAGCCTTGGGAAAGTTCAATAAAAACGGGTACCTCAACAAAATTAGATGTGGAAAAGAAATGTGAAAGAAGGGGGCACACATCAGTTTTTCATAAAATCTAGAGGAATTTTACATCCATTTCTTCATATAAGGATCATTATTGTCCATTTTGAAGACACTAATTTTTATAAGTTATATATTATGGTTGTGGTTTTTATAAGAAAGAATGTGTAAAACATCAGGCAGTAAACCCATGAGCCAAAAGGAAGACTTGGCTCTGCAATTAAAAGATAAGCAAATAAGTGAATAGTTTTATGATTTAAGATAACATAAGATGGTATATGTGTATGTATGCTTATTTTTAATGATTCATTTCTTTATATTGGAACTAACCCACCCATTACTGCCACCCATCCTTTCAAAAGGGACTTTTTTTTTTTTTTTTGCAGTACCAGGGATTGAACCCAGGGGCATTCTACCTCCGGGCTATACTCCCAGCCCACATTTTTATTCTTTATTTTTTTGAAACAGGGTCTCACTAAGATGTGAAGGGCCTCACTAAGTAGCTGAGGCTGGCTGTGAACCCAGATCCACTGGTCTCAGCCTCCCAAGTACTGGGATTACAAGCATGTGTCACCACGCCTGGCCAAAGGGTACTTCTATGCACTTGCCCCAGGTCATGAGAGAAGAGAAGAGCATAGGAACTTTGGAGTCCAGTAAATACAGGTGCAAGTCTTCAAAGTGTATTGAATGATAATGTTCAAAGTTGTGGAAGGTGAATCTCGACACAATAGGATTATGCACCAGGTGTAAAGGTTGGGAAATATGAAGGGAATATATCTTTGATTTTTTTCTGCAAAGCTTTATTTTCTGTAGACTGGAAGCAGCATAGCATAGAATAAAAAGTATGTACAATGGAATATATTAGATATAGCTTCAAAAACTTAACTAGTTGTCCTTAGGCAAAGTCTCTGAATCTCAGTTTCCTCAAATTAAAATAATACATCAATACCCATATCAAGTAGTTGTTGGGGATCTATATATCAAAATGTGTGGATCAAATCCACACATTTGAAGTGGATTTGCAGGCTAAGATAAAGAATGTCAAGAGTCTCTGGTTACTTGAAAGATTTTTAATTTGACCAGAAGTGGAAGGAGCTGGCCACCAATGGAAATTCTCTGTTGTAGCAGGGTGTGCGTTTGTTTTTTGTACAAAATTTTCCATCTTTCTCTTTAAATGGCATGGCAGATTCAATCCAATCTAATTTTGAGATTTATAATATTCTACTTACATGCCATTACATGTCATTCATTATACTTGCAGGGTAAATACAAAAGTAAATTCCATTTTCGATAAAGATAAAAGAATTAGAAGAATTTGTTATTCTTAGTCCAATAAATGTAGCTTTTTTATTTCCAGATGTTTATGAAGTTTTATAATAAATGCATTCTTTATTCTAAAGCCCTTTCAGGGTGGGAATGGTAAATGGTCAGCAAGTGAGAATGACAACATAAAGGTTTTTTTCGTATACTCTTATTTGGTGTGTTGTAATTATACATTAACATAAAGTTTTTGAATACCTTCTCCATAGCTAGAAGAAGTAATAAGCAGATTCAAGACAGTAAAAGACAGTTTGTCCTCAGAATCCTCATAAAGACTAATTGTCAAGAGAAAATACTAGTAAATGGAAAGATTAAATTAATGATAAGAATTTCTAGCAGATTTGTATGTAATTTGGGTACTGGGAAGGACAGGAAACTGGCAAAGTCAAAAAAAAAAGCAAGAAGAATTTTTAATAATGTAAATTTGTGAAGATAATTTTGATAAAGTATATATGGATGACAAAGCCAGAACTGTACTTAGAGGTAAGAATTGCCTATGTTGTGTATACTCTAATTCTGTTAAAAGATATGTGTGACAGAACACTACTTCCTAACAAAAGACCGCATTTTGTTTTCTTTATATCATTGAAAACCTCCTTAGGAAGTACTAGATAGTACCAGATAAATGCAGTGGACATTCTTGGATTTATTCTTTTAAAAATATGTTGGCAATTCTGTTCTATGTCAGACCCCACCCTAAGCACATATTTATATTAATTCTCTCACATAGTGAACAAGTATTTATTTTTGAGCTGGCAAAAGAAAATCAAATTATTCTTGATTCACATTGAGATGTGCAATATTGTTATAGTTTAGTCGGACTTTAGACTTAGCTTAAGATTTTCATTTTCACTCATGTTAGTCATCAAATTGATATAGAACTGAATTTTAATATGGGTTTAAACCTTCAAACTTAAAGCTAGGCTTTACTGCTAGTTGTGATTATAAGGTTAACAAGTTCACACTTTCATACCTCCACATCTTGAGATGGTTCACTTACCAGTCTTGCTACATTCCTATTAGTTAACATCACTAGTATTTACAAAGTACTGTTGGCTATAAAAACATACAAATAGGAAATGGATTAATTGACAGGATACCATAAAAAACCATACCAAATCCAAAATTAGAGTCCTTTTCAGATTTGTAGGATCTTACTGTACTGACAAGCAGAAGCTATCTGGAACCAATCAGCCTCCTTTTTCAGCTACCTTGCCTGCCAGGGCCAGTGCCAGTGGGTGGTGTTTATAGTCCACACGTTTTTAGACTGGTTTCTAAAGACCCTGGATTTCTAGGTAGTGAAGAGCTGTGTGGGTTCAAAATTTGGGGGCCACCAATCCCAACTTTTTTCCTTTCAGTCAAAACATATTTGATTTTGAGAGGAGGGAAAAAGGTGAAGGGGTTCCTAGCTAATCTGTAACCAGTTTCAAAAATCACTACTCCGCATGAAATATCCTGATCTTGCTTCTACACACGAATGCCATCAAAGTCAAGGTAGTCGTGATAACGGCCTCCGTGTGGGGAAATGGAGTCTGGAGGACACTTGTTCAGTGTGGTCAGTGGTCCTCAGATTCCTTCATAGAAATGGTGTCTGCTTTCAGGCTCCACAATGTGGAGAACTTGGAGAGATGTCAGAAGTAAATCACAAAGACAACTGGAGAGAGAGATGCAGACCTGTTAAGGAAACTAAAGTGATTTCATTTGAAAAAGAGAAATCTGAAAGCAGTTGAATAATTTTCCAGGCACTAAGGATTATTACATTGAGGTTAATGATCAGATTTCCTTCATGCACAAACATAGTTAAAAAAAAGAGGGTGGGGTGCGCAGCTTTAGCGGGAAGGAAATTTTACAGAACAAAAAGAAAAAGTAGCAATCAAATGCTGTGCCTAGTTAATCAAAGAAATAGATCATCCAGTACGCTGTTTATGAAGTTTTCTTTTGAAGGCTTTATAAATTCCTATTGGTATTTTATGTATTAAAGTACTATCTGAAGGAACAGGGATGAACTAAATGAACTTTGTCTTTTTAACCCTGTGAACCAGTGATTTATCTTCAAATTATATCATAAGGTAAAGATTTCAAACAGTTATTTTGAATTATAGTCTCATAGCCTCATGCTGCCTGGAGAGGAGCTACTTTCTAATAATGTGAAGGAAGTTAGTGACAAAGAGGAATGTTTATTCCAGAGGTCAGGAACTCAAATACCTGCAGGGGCCCCAGTATCGTAAAGGAGTGAAGTTAACCCAGAATGATGCAGACTCAGGGAAGTTGTTGTGTATTAGAAAGCGGATGCCCCCTCTTAAAGACCAGCCACTGCCAACAGTGGCAAATCGTTATCATGTCACAATGTGACTCTATCAACAAATCTTCCACAAAAGCTAGGAATCTAGATTTTTTTTTTTTTTTTGCGGTACTGGGGATTGAACCCAGGGGCATTCTACCTCCAAGCTACACCCCTAGCCCTATTTTTTGTTCTTTATTTTGAAACAGGGTCTCACTAAGTTGCAGAGGCCTCACTAAGTAGCTGAGGCTGGCTGCGAACCCAGATCCTCCTGTCTCAACCTCCCAAGTACTGGAATTACAAGCATGCACCACCATGCCCGGCTGGAATCTAGAATTTTAAGTGAAAACAATTTTTTCGCCTGATAAAATACTGTTTTATAAAAGTACACATAGGCAGAACAATACACACGAGCAGTCTGCAGATTAGAAACCTTCAATGTGTCCCTCTGCTTGCTAGTTCACCACCACCATAGTTAGCAAACAAAAGAGGACAGATTAAACTCTATAGCTTAGGAAAATTAATTTACTAAACTTTTGCAAGGTTTAATTAAGGTCCCTTCCAACTCTATGAATCTGTGAACTCTGTTTTATTCCTCCTCTCTCTCAATATTGGGTGACTTACTCACACAGGAGGTGGGAATTTAAAGACATTACTTGTTTCCTTTAGCAATGTCATTTCATTCCGTTAAAGCGCCAAATACTCAGATTGAAAACACAATGCTTATTGCTGTACTAAAGATGCTACTGACACAGTTCAGCTTCTGGAAATGCTCATCTATATGGCACAGACTTGTACCTTTGGATTTTTGAACTAACATTTGTTTATAACACTGGCTGCATGAGGCATGCTCGATTTAAAAGCTGACTTACACTTTTATCATTTGGTGACATGTTCTATTTCTCTTCTATAAAATATTTTCAAATAACCCACCTCCACCTCGGGTAAGGACACCTGGATTTCTGAACTCCCCTTCCTTTCAGACAGGAGAATATGCCACAGATGAAGAAGAGGATGAGGTAGGGCCTGTTCTTCCTGGTGGTGACATGGCCATTGAAGTCTTCGAGTTGCCGGAAAATGAGGACATGTTTTCTCCATCAGACCTGGACACAAACAAACTCAGTCACAAGTTCAAAGAGGTAGGTCACTGATCTGCAAAATATCTATACCATCAACTTCATTATTAAGTATATGTGTTTGTTTGAATAAGATATTAAGAACAATCAGTTTTCAAATGAAAGCTTTTTAGTAACAGATTGTCTTGAGTCTCAGATTTCAAAATAAGGTGTAAGTCGATCTCATTCCACTATCACTGATGTAAACGCTGTCATTTGTTGTAGTGGCAGTTTGCAACATATCTAGCCCATAATCTTAAACTATAACCTAAATGTGCAATTTCACAAAAACTTCAAATATACATCTTTTTTAATTTTATGGAAGTTCTGGTACTTAGTGATGAGCTTTCCTCTAATGCAGTGATTTTTTTTTCTAAAAAGGCCCCTTCCTTCCTCCCTCCCTCCTTCCTTCCCTCCCTCCCTCCCTCCTTCCCTTCCTTCCTTCCTTCCTTCCTTCCTTCCTTCCTTCCTTCCTTCCTTCCTTCCTTCCTTTCTTCCTTTCCCTAAAATAGAGTCCTAATCAGAATCAGGTGGCATACCCAAAGGGCTTAATTGAAAAGTTTAATGAACAGACCTTGAACAGGCTTAATAGACCTAACAAGGGATGGTGAAATGTACAGGGACTGGCAACAGCAGGATGCTGTCACCATCTTTTGGCTTAATGGGTAAAGATATTCCCCTTTTGAAGGAGAGCCATTGAACACCTGCAGCTTTATAAGATGCAGCCACTGCTAAAAACTGCATCCCTGGGACAAGGGTGATATATACCCCACTCCAACGCTGTTCTCCTCCTACTGAGCCCTTTCCCCCAGTCAAACTCAAGCAAGGGAGCCTGGGAAATACAGTGTCAGAGTCTGAAGAGCCCAGCCTCCTGGAGCAAGGAGCTGTCAGAGAAGGACCAGGAATAGATCTTGAGTGGGCAGATGTGGACAACCACATAAGCTCTTCTTCCAAATTAACTCAGAACCCTAACATGTAAAACAGTAATGAATTGTTGCCCACACAACTGACCTTTCATTGTTTGAGGGGGGCATCTGCCATTGTTGAAAACAAAGATGTCATTATTTACAACCTCCTCCTTTCTTACTTTCATTTATTTTCGTATTTATTTGCATATTTTGGTGGTGCTGGGGATCAAACCCAGCGTCTCACGCATGCTAAGCAAGTGCTCTACAACTGATCCGCCTCAGCCCACTTCCTCATTTTTATACAGACCTTTTGGATTAACTGATAGCTTCCATCCAAAGAACAATGTAGAAAAATAAGTTTTGCAGGAAGGGGCTGAGTAGGAGGAAGAGGTGTTGTCTAGATACCTATTTTCTCTGTGGCTCTGATTTGATCCAAGAACGTAGGCTATCTAGAAGTATACAGAGAGTACTTGTTCATTAATCAATCTCCCTTGAATGTTTTAACTCTCAATCCAATTTTGGCAAATATTGGAGGCAGTGAGATTAAGGTAGCATGCCCTGGCAAAAGGCTATAATAGAGCTCTTTCACGTTGCCCGGTGAATATGACCCCTAGTCTGTAGTAGATAATGGAGCTAGAAGAAGGTTCCACATTCTTACATTGAAGCTAGAGCGCCTACAAAGAAGAAATAAGATATGGAAGGTTGTATCCTCCCTTTTCAGAGTTGAATCAAGGATTTGGTGTTCCACGAATATTGTTTTAAGTGTACATCACTGTATGGACAACTGTGTGATCTAGACCAGACCAGAGATTGGCAGACTCTGCAACACTGGCCAAACCTGGCTTACCACCTTGTTTTTTATTTTGTTTTGTAGATAAAGTTTTATTCTAACACAACCATGCCCATCTCTTTGTTGTGGCTGATTTCATGCTACAATAGCAAAGTTGAGTTGTTGCAACACAGACTGTCTTGACTATCCTAAATTACTTGCTATCTGCTCCTCAACAAAAGCAATTCTGATGACCTTGGTGTGGACAGCTACATGATCTGCACCTGTTCAGTGTAACATGGCTCACAGACCTTTAACCTAAGTACCCAAATTTACAGTTTGCCTTTAGCTTTGGTTTTTAAGAATTAGAGGGCCGGGCATGGTGGCGCACGCTTGTAATCCCAGTACTTGGGAGGCTGAGATAGGAGGATCCGGGTTCGCGGCCAGCCTCAGCTACTTAGTGAGGCCCTCCACAATTTCGTGAGACCTGGTTTCAAAATAAAGGATAAAAAATAGGGCCGGGGGTGTAGCTCAGAGGTAGAATGCCCCTGGGTTCACTCCCTGGTACCGCAAAAAAAAAAAAAAAAAGAATTAGAGGTTTATCTTAATTTTAAGAACAGGCAAATATCACTTCATTGCACTTGTAATTCTTTTATCCTTTTTTGCTTTATATTTAACATATTAATTTCTTCAGGAGATTGCTCTCAGTAGCAACTGTGTGGCACTCTTTCAGAGCATTTGTGTCTTGTACACTGTCACTATCATGGTCTTAAGTTTATGCATATGATTAACAGACATGTCCAAATACTGTAGAGCACTAGGCATTTTTTACAGGATTATGCACAGATTCTTGGGTGGATGCGAAGGGTCCTATTGTATTGGAGTCTTTACAAAGTCTCTTATTACAGGGTTCCCTTAATTATTTTAAGCAGAAGTACTTTTTGTACTACTTGAGAAAATTCAGTAAGCTGACATTATCTCAATCAGTCCTACTTTTGGGCTATTATGTATCTTCCTAGTAGACTCCATGGCTCTGATTTTCTCATGATCATATCCTCAGTCTCTGCACAGTTCTTGGCATATAGTTCGTGGTTAAATATTTAGTGAATGCATGGGATCAAGCACATACTGAGAATTCATTGCATGATGTAAGACAGGTACCTAATTTAATTTCTCCAAGCAGTTGACAGGTTCTTTTTTTTTTTTTTTTTTTTTTTTTGCTGTACCGGGGATTGAACCCAGGGGCCTTCTACCTCCTCGCTACACCCCGGCCCTACTTTTTTATACTTTATTTTCGAAACCAGGTCTCACGAAGTTGCGGAGGGCCTAAGTAGAGAGAGAGAGACAGACAGGGAGAGAGAGAGAGAGAGCTGAGGCTGGCCGCGAACCCGGATCCTCCGGTCTCCGCCTCCCAAAGTACTGGGATTATAAGCGTGCGCCACCACGCCCGGCTGGTGAGCACTTTTATTAAATGCTCGTGTGCTCATTTCCCTCTGGTCAGAGAACTGCATTATTATAGACAGAATTTGTGCATGTACACTTTGGACTACTTTAGGCTTTCCTATTCTGTTTGCATCAGTGCAATATTTTTAGAATATACATTAGCATTGATGGAATAAGTCAGATCCATCTAACTTTTCTCTTTAAAAGTTCTTTTATACGCCGGGCGTGGTGGCGCACACTTGTAATCCCAGTACTTTGGGAGGCGGAGACCGGAGGATCCAGGTTCACGGCCAACCTCAGAGCGCATGCGCACGCACGCAATCAATCGATCTCTCTCTGTCTCTGCCTCTCTACCTAGTGAGGCCCTCCGCAACTTAGAGAGACCCGGTTTCAAAAATAAGCATAAAAAAAAAAATAGGTCCGGGAGTGTAGCGCGGAGGTAGAACGCCCCTGCGTTCAATCCCCGGTACCGCAAAAAAAAAAAAAAAGTTCTTTATTAGCTTATTAAATTTTTAATCCCTTTATTAATTCCCACTAACATTTTATTTTTGCTTTTAGTTGTAATCACAGTAAACTAGTAAATTAATTTGTGGGGTTTTATCACATTGAATCTTTTAATCCAAATTTATGAAATATATCTATTTAATTCAAATCTTTTTTCTCATCCTCTCTAAAATTGTATGGTACTCTCTATTAGTTATGTAAGTGTCCCGCAATAACAAAAAATCTGATCAGAGTGAGTTAATCAAAAGCTGCTACAAAGATTATGTTAGCTTCAGTATGAACTAGGAAATTTTCCCTATTTTTCTGTTTTCAACAGTGACTTTTATAAAACAAACTTGATGATTTGTATAAGATAGAAATTTCTGTCCCCAGAAGTTTGTTATTACTCAGCTATAAACTATCTGTGCATTTGTGGAAGACAATTTTAAATACTTTTTATAATAGCTATTACTCTTTTAAGGAGTTTTAATTTGGGGAAGGCCAATTTCAGTATTTTGCATTTTTCAAGAAATTTATCATTATGGTTTGAATATGGAATGACCCCTGGAGAAGCTCATATATTGTCAACGCAAAATGTTCAGAGGTGAAATAATTGAATTGTGAGGTTTCTAATCTTATCATCAGACAGATCCGTTGATGGATTAATGACTTGAATGGATTTACTAGGTGGTAACGTGGGCAGGTAGGACATGGCTGGAGGAGACAGGTCACCAGGGGTGTGGCCTTGGAGACTGTCTGTTCCTGGTCCCTTCCTTAGGCTTTCTCTCTGCCACCCTGCTGCTCCGCAGCTTTCTGCTGCCACACTCTGCCACAGTGATGTTTCTGCCTTGGAGTTGGCCAGCCATGGACTGGACCTCTGAAACCATGAGCCCAAACACAACTTTCCTCCTCTAAGTTGTTCTTGTTGGGTATTTTGGTCACAGTGATGAAAATAACTAATACATTTATGTATTTAGGGTTTTATATTAGCTTTTTTTTTTTTTGCGGTACTGGGGATTGAACCCAGGGGTGTTTTACCTCCGAGCTACACCCCCAGCCCTGTTTTTTATACTTTATTTTGAAACCAGGTCTCACGAAGTTGCGGAGGACCTCACTAAGTAGCTGAAGCTGGCATAGAACCCAGATCCTCCGGTCTCCACCTCCCAAGTACTGGGATTACAAGCGTGTGCCACCACGCCCAGCATATTAGCTTATTTTTATAAAATATTTTTAAAATACTGTGTTTTTATGTCTCTAATTATCCTTCTATATTCTTCCTTTTCTACATTTGAATATTTTCACAGTTTTTCCAGAATTTTATGTCATTCTATCTTTGACATTCCTAATGGTTTCTTTTTAAATTAAAAATAATTATTTTACTGTTTTCTACCAATATCATCATTTTTCACCTTTCTTTTTTGTTGTTGATCAGTTGCACTTAGTATATTATTTTTTAATTTATTTATTATTTATTTATTTATTTATTTATTTATTTAGTGTGTGTGTGTGTGTGTGTGTGTGTGTGTGTGTGTGTGTGTGGTACTGGGGGTTGAACCCAGGGGCATTCTACCTCCAGGCTACACCCTCAGCCCTTTTTATGTTTTGTTTTGGAAACAGGGTGTGGTTAGGTTCCTGAGAGTCTCACTAAGTTGCTGAGGCTGGCCTTGAAACTTTGATCCTCCTGTCTCAGCCTCCATCATGCTCAGCTAGTACTTAATTCTCAATAGCTCTTGAATTCTGACAAGTGTATCTAAAGCTATAGTTTTTCTCTGAATATTGCTTTAGCTACAGTCAGTTTTTTACATGTAGAAAGCCATTCGTCATTTTTATATAATATTTATTTTGATTTCTTCTTTAACACAAGAATTATTTAGTGGTATGTTTTTTAGTTCCCAGACATATAGAACTTTTGTATAAGAATTATTCTGTGGGTTTTTTTTGTTGTTGTTTCTTACTTTCCAGACATATAGAACTTTATTTTGCTATACTTTGTTATTGAGTTCTAACTTTATTTCACACTGTTCAAAAATATATTCCATATAACAGCTATTATTTAGATTTTTGAAACTTGTTTGGGAACTTGATTCATAAAGTTTTGTTTTGCCAGGCATGGTGGCGCATGCTTCCAATCCCAGTACTTGGGAGGCTGGAGGATCGCAGGTTCTCAGCCAGCCTCAGCTACTTAGTGAAGCCCTCTGCAAAGTAGTGAGGCCCTGTTTCAAAATAAAGAATAAAAAAATAGGACTGCAGTGTAGCTCGGGGGTAGAATGCCCTTGGGTTCAACACCCAGTACTGCAAAAAAAAAAGTTTTGTTTTAATATTCCTTGTATATGAAGAAAGTACACATATTCTGTGTCTGCATGTGCAGTTTGTGTTTTTCATATAGATAAATAAAATTGATAATGTAACACATACACATCTTTTAGAATATCACTTAGATTTTGTCTGCTTGATTTACCAATTCTGAAAAGCATGTGTTAAAGTCACCAGCTACTGTTGTTTATTTCTTCTTATAATTCTATCAGTTGTAGTTTTACATATTTTAAATCTTTGTTGTTAGCTACATATATGTTCAGGATTATTACAACTTCTTGATTTATTGTAAAATCCCTTGTCCCTTAGAAGCATTTCACCCCACATTCGATCGTGTTTGGCGGTAGGGATTCGGCACTGGCTTTCTTTTCCTTTATATCTGCTTCACGGCATCTGTGTTTCCCACCCCTTTCTTTTCATCCATTCCATATCCTTGCATTCAGATGTTTCCTTTAGGCAACCCATTCGCGAATCTTACTTTTATACTATTCTGGGAGTCTTTGTCAGTTAATTGGTGAGTAATTCATTAATATATACTTTAATCACTTCAATATTAGAACCTATGCCTGCCACCTTATTTCATATTTTCCACTTTCTAAGTTTTCTTTCTAATTCGCTCTTTTTTAATCTACCTATTTGCCATTAGATATATCAAATTTTCATCTGTTGCTTAAAAGTTAACATTTTTATTTTATTACCCTCACTTACTTTCACTCAGTTGTAGGTTATTTTTCTTAGCAGTATATAAGGCAGATCAATATCTATGTTTTTGTCAGTTAACAAAATAATAACCGTATAGACTTGTCCTCTAACTCTCTTCCTTTCACCATTTTTTTTTTTTTGCATTTCAGGAGTGTTAGTTAAATATATTTACAGGTATGCTTTCACATACCTGCATACTCTGCTCCTTTTTATCGCACCTTTTTTCTGAGTGTCATGGATTCCAGCGTTGCTCTGGCGTCACTCACTGGCATCTGAGGTGCTCCCCTCTCCCCCGCCCAGCACCGGAAGTGAAGTTAGTGGCCAGGATGTCGCAACTTCAGGGCATGGAATAGGCCATCCCTGACTCACCTCCAGGTGCACGCTTACCCAGGCAAGGTGGAGAAAGTTAAAGATGCATTCTGCTGTCCCCCATTCCTGGTTGCTAACATTCTCCTGTAGAGATCCTCCGTTTTCCTGACATCTGGAAGCACCCGTGTTCTCTCTCTCAAGAATTTCTCACAAGATTTTTTTTGACTGAGGAATGAGACCTGAAGCCCAAAGATGCTCCTTCTTTTTCTTTTGGCATCTCCAAAGCTGAATTCATGAGAGGCAGAATATAGCTTTTGTTGGTTTGCTCTGCTTTACTAAACTAGAAGATTTCCCCGACACAGTTTAGCCATTTCTGCCTCTATTTTTATTATTTCCATTATCCTGTTTTTCTTAGACATGTTTGTTCATATTTTACTTGTAATTAGTGCTTAATTTGTTGTCATACTTTATTTTTAAATAGGCAAGCAGTTAAAATCATGAAGTTGTCTCTTATTATACTTTTTTCCACATCTTTTACATTCAGTTGCATTCTTTTTGTCATCACTTTGCAAAAAGTCTCTAATTTTCATTTTTACTGTTTTGTTTTTTATTTGGCTTGAATAATTGGGGAAATGGTTTTTAATTTGCAACAATTTTATTCATTTAAGGTTTTATTGCATTGTGGTCAGATAAGTTATCTTTTCAAGTTTTGATTTTTTAAATGATATTATATATTAGTATGGGTATTTGTGTTAAAGTAACATGTGTTTTAGAACTTCTGAATCCTTATTCATTTTTTCTTGTTTAACCTGGTAAGCTCAGGATATATAATACAATTAAATCTCAGTGTTTTTTTTTGTGGCTGATGGATTTGGTTATCCATTACAGTGTTATATTGACAGTACATCACATGACTTAAAGATTTTTTTACCGTTAAGTATACTTTGATGTTAATACTCTGACTGCCACTCTTGTTTGTAGTTGCTGAGTAAACACACAAGTAATAAATGTGTGTCTACTTTTAACATAAACCAAATTGCAGCATTTAGTTTTATTGTAACTTAAAAAACACAATGTTAATGTCTGTGTCTTTTACTAAGAAGATTTAGCCTAAGTAAACTTACTGTAATAATTATTCAAGGTCTAGTTGCTTTCATATTGTTTCATGCATTACTTTTATGTTTATTGGTGTTTTATTACCGGTTATCTTCAAGTACTTAAAAGTATTCTCTATTTCTTTAATTTTAAAAATAAGAACAAAAAAGCACCATTTGAATCCTCCATGTAGAAGGTTTTAATACAATCTTAGGTTCTAAAACTGATAGTTACTGAAATTTAATTATTACATTTTTAAAAATATGTTTTAGATAGCTTTATAATATGTTTGCAATTAATATTTATATCCTTGAGTCAATCAATTTCTATTATTATTCATTTTATAGCCTCATTTCCTAATTCTTAAGTTCTGATTTTTCCCCTAATTTCTGAGTATATCTTTAAGTAACTTATTAGTTTTTTGTTGTTGTTGTTGTTGTGGAAGAGGCAGTTTGCCTGAGCTTTCTGTACCAAGAATAATATTCTAAATATCATGACATAGAAATGATAGTAAGCTGGGTTTAATGTTTTGATTCATAAGCTTTTTCTCTGAACTTGGTCTAGGGAAAGCTTCACTGTTTCAAGTGTACTTTAAAGGAAAAGCCTGATGTCAACCTGGCATTTAGGGACTTTTATTTTTTAATACTTGCACTTTTTTTATTACAATTTCTTGAAGCGGGCCTCTTTTCATTGATTTTTTTTATCTGATATGTTTTATTTTATGTTTGTTTTTATTTTATTTTCATTTTAGTCCATTAATATTTTCTTCAGTTTGTGTTTTTTTCTATTTCTGTTTCTTTTCTAGAAATACAATCATTAATATTATCTTTTTTATGATTTCTTTGTCTGCTTTTTCCATGTCTGGGATTGTTTCTCATTAGTTCTATCATACCAATATTATTCCATTTTCTGTGTCATTAGGTATGCTTTTAGCTCCTGATTTCTTTATGCTCTTTAGCACTAACAGTGCGATGTCGTTCTCTTATTAAATGTTTAGTTTTCTTCTTCTTCATCCTTTACTCATCCTCCTTTGCTTTCTTTCATTCTGGTATTCTTTCATTCTGGTATTCTTTCATTCTGGTATTCCCAAGAGTTACTTTAAGATATCTTCTTTACTCTTGGGACACATCATTTTCACAGATGTGCTAATTTGTATTTTCAAGTTGATATTCTCTTTCTTTACCTTGAAGTAGATCTAGACATGGGATTCATAATTTTAAAAGTGAATAATTACTAATACCAAATACAAAACTCAGTGTCCCATTCTAGGATAAATAAAGGAAAAACAGACAACCTTGGGCCTATTAACAAACTCTGCAGATCACTCTTGTCTATTTTAGTGTTCTTTAAGGTCCGTGCCATGTCTTGCAGTACATCAGTCACCTCCCTGGGGCTTTTCCTGTTCTGACAGTTACTTTATGGCAAATATGGACAACTGAGGGAGTCAGAAACGCTGGTTTGAGGTCCTGTTTCTGGACAAGACAGCAGAGGTCGTCCACCGTTCTCACTGGACAGACTGGGTCTCCAGCAATCAGGGAAGGTGGCACCAAGGGTCCCGTCAGCAGTTTTCTTACCACCTGGTCAGTTTTTGGAGTCTTATTTTGACTTTTGGGTCAAGTCTGGATAGATTTTTTTAAATTCAACTTTATGACTATTTCATATTCTAGAAACAGTTGTTTTTAAGTTTTAGTGACCATTTGGGGCTGTGAGTTTTTCTTTTCTTTTTTTTTTTTTTTGCGGTACCGGG
>PVJS01005116.1:0-65612 GCA_004027185.1 Glis glis
GGGGGGAGGGAGTTGGGAAGAGGACCATCGATGGCCTCAGGTGTGGGTGTGGGGGTTCCGGATAGAACTCTTCAAGCAGGAGGGGATGTTGCTGAGGAAATGTACGGAGGCTGCTTGTGCCCAGACAGGCTGCTGCTATCCGGGCAGATCTGAGCTGGACTGGACCGGGACACCCATTGGCCCAGGCAGGAAAAGCTTCTCTGGCAAGGAGGAGGAGAAGGGCAGCGGTCACCACCGAGTTGGTGAGCGTGGGGCTCAGGGCGGTCCTCAGTCCTCGCTCTGACTTGCGCTTTCCTGTGAGCGTCACCAGCCTCGTCTCATCCTGGCCTGCGCTGGTCCTCATGACCTCCGCGAGGGCAGGGGTCAGCTGCCCTGACTGCTGTTTCATCCACCTGGCCTGGCACGCCGCACACACCATTAGTACTTTTTGAATGGTTGGTTATCATTTAATTAACAGCCTTGCTGGAATTTTAATAGAGAATTATATTTTTTGAGAAAAAAAACAAGGGCAAGTATCATCTGAAAAGGTATTTCTGCATAGGACACAGATAAGCAAATATGCTCCCTGCACTCACGTCTGCACGACTGTCTTGGGTGAGTGTAACACAGATCTGAGCTACAGTGAGAACCAGTTTGAAGGGAAAGTGGGATGCTGAGGCCCTGGGAGGGTCTATCATTAGCCACACCCCATCCCCCGCCCACTCAGCGGCCTGGTGCCTGCTGGCCATTTACATATCTGGGTTGTCACCCTCAGAGACCACCTCACACTGCGATTATGCACAATTTGGGCTTAGTCACTCCTCTAGTGACATGGATCAACAATAACTTCCAGGTCACAGCCCACAAGAAATGAGCCTCTTAGAAAGCTCTGCTCTTGCCGGGCATGGTGGCGCACGCTTGTAATCCCAGTACTTTGGGAGGCAGAGACCGGAGGATCCGGGTTCGCGGCCAACCTCAGCTCTCTCTCTCTCTCTCTCTCCTTAGTGAGACCCTCTGCAACTTCGTGAGACCCGGTTTCAAAATAAAGTATAAAAAATAGGGCCGGGGGCGTAGCGCGGAGGTAGAACGCCCCTGCGTTCAATCCCCGGTACCGCAAAAAAAAAAAGAAAAAGAAAAGCTCTGTTCTTGCCTTGGGTTCTGCCTGCCCCATTCTCCCAAGGGCAGCCTGTAGCAGGTGGGCAGGTGGAGCAGGAGCAGGTGTACCTGACGCTCGCCTTCTCTCTGGCCAGGCTCAGCAGCAGCCCCCCTTTTGTGGGGCCACAACATCGTTGTTGGAAAGCTGCCTCAGATTGGGGGCAGAGGTTCTTGGAGAGGGGCTCTGTATGCGTGGGCCAACAGGGGAGGAAGAAGAAAACAGAAGCCCAAGCTGGGCGTGGTGGCGCACGCTTGTAATCCTAGTACTTGGGAGGCTGAGACCGGAGGATACGGGTTCGCGGCCAGCCTCAGCTACTTAGTGAGGCCTCCGCAACTTCGTGAGACCCGGTTTCAAAATAAAGTATAAAAAATAGGGCCGGGGGTGTAGCGCGGAGGTAGAACGCCCCTGGGTTCATTCCCCGGTACCACAAAAAAAAAAAAAAAGAAAACAGAAGCCCAACCCAATGTGTAAAGTGAGTCTGACCCCTCAGGCTGTGATGAACAGCAGACAGGCAGGACACACTCCCCGGAACTCAGCAGGCCTGACATGAGGGTGGCTCAGAGCCCAGCTTCCAGGGACAGCCTGCATGGAAGCTTTGTTATTTCTGTACACATGATTAGCTAGCAGTATGATCAATAGGATGCAGTTTTAGACCCTGGTAGTTTAGAAGTACATTTGCACAACCTTTCATCTGACTGGCCTCTGATTTCACACGGAGACACCTCTAACCTGCAAGGCTCAGGAAGCCTGGATCTCAGGTCTCTAGGGAAGGACTGGACAGATCAGAAGGGGAGGCCGTCCCTGAAGATGAGTCCACAGGACACCCGGCCACACTGTCACTTTGAAGGCGGCAAGAAGCAGAGTGGACTTCTGGTTCACTAGTGATGCTGTCGTGAGCCGTAGCCATGTCGCAACTGGAGGATGGAGGGGGGACTTGAGGACTCCCCTCTGTTGCTGCCGTCCGCCTCATCTTCACCGGGTGCTCCTAACTCTCTGCAAACTTAGGGTTCATGACGGTCGTGGTGGCGCTCTTGAAGAGGGGGTTGTCCTGTGAGAAATGCAGAGGCAGACTTGTGAGAGCAGGGAGGCTCCCGGGAGGCCAGGCCAACATGAAGCCCGTGCCGGGAGGAATTAGCCGGAAGTGCCGTCATCCCGGGAGCAAAGATTGCACCGCAGCGCATGCCCGGAGGGGAGCTGCTGGCAGGTGTGTGCCATCCCTCCTGGACACCCATGCACCCCAGCGAGAGGTCACACATCATGGGGGCCGCACCCCTCCCCGTGGGACCCCAAGGACAGCAACTTACGTTGTTCCACTGGGACTTGAGCTTCTCCTTCTCGAAACGTCTGTACTCCCGGAGGTCACTCAGGTGGGTCAGGGCTTTCCAGATGACCAGCAGGAGGACGCCGATCAGCACGACACCTGCCACAGTGCCCCCCACGATGGCGCCGACATTGGGGCCCGCCACGCACTCTAAGGAGGAAGCACACACCCCGTGTCACCCCTCTCCCACAGGCCCGTGGTCACTGCCCCGCGCCTCGTCCCACGGAGGTTCCCCTCTGCGGGGCTCCTGTCCACCGGCGCCACAGGTGGATGAGGGAACCTGCCCTGGCCCCTGCCAGAAACAAGGCCAGGCCTGCGGCTCCAATCACACCCAAAGGCCACTGGGTACAGCCTCTGTTCACAGCGGAGGGCAGGCCAGGCACCCAGGCAGAGCCTTGACGGACCCCAGCCTCCAGACTCGTCGCTACCTGCGGGAAGCCAGTTAGCTGCTCAGCGAAACCCGCAGACACTGTATTAATGCCCGGGCAGGAAAGTGCCCGAGGGACCCCAGCCACCTCACAGCAGAGTTAGGAATGGGGGCGCGTCAGTTCTCGACCAGACTTGGCTCACCCTGTGAAAGGGTCCATGGTAACCAAGGGCAGGGACAGAGACTGCGCTCTGGCTGGTGAGGCTGTGGTGAGGGCCAGCAGGGCAGGGTCTCGGCGCCCACGGCACCCATCCAGCCTCTTCCTGAGCGCAGGGCTCCCTGCTGCGGGCTCTGACCACAGGACAGAGGCACTAATGTTGAGTGTGAGCCTGTTTGCTGGTCTGCGACACTGACATTCTCGTGGGCTCCCTCCTGTCACCCTGCCCTTTGCAGGGAGACCTGTGGTCCTCACAGAGCTTAAGTAGCTTGGCCACAGTTGACCCCAAACCAGAGGTAAACCCAGATCCATCCATCAGAGGAAGCTGGGGACAGCCGTGGCCCCAGTAGGTTGGAGTCCGTAGTCCCAGGCCTGGGATGAGCCGCAAGCTCCAGGCACGGCACACGGGGAACCTGAGCCCATCTGACTTTCACGGTTCCCATCCTGGGGGGAGCTGGGGCCCCCCAGGTCTTAGTCCAGCAAGAGCCCTGGCATGCAACTGGCCTGCACTTCTTGTGGTCAGCTAAGTGGACTCCCCAGCTCTGTCCCCTCATTTCTTAGAGCAGCAATGGGGTGGGGGTGTGGAGAATCCTGGGGCCCTGTGTCCAAAGTCCTTGGGGACCGCCCATCGCATGTTTTTTTGCCCAAGTCCAGTGTTGACTCATTATCACTCAACTTACCTCCCCACTGCCCCAACCCCCAGCTTCCACTCCATCTGCCGGGGTCCTGGACCCTCGACCCTCCCCTGTGCTGCTGCCAGTCCTGCCCCACAGTGTTCACCCCAGGGAAGGCTCTGTCCACACTGCCCCAGACCTCACCCAGCCCACCAGTCCATCTCCACTCTGTCAGGTCCTGGACTGGGCAGACACGGTCCCCTGATGGGACAATGTCTACCTGTTCTCTGACAGGTCAGTGTCCACTTGTCCCCTGATAGAACAGTGTCCACCTGGCTCCTAACAGGACATTGTCCACCCAGCCCCTGAGAGGTCAGCGTCCACCCATTCACTGATAGGACAGCATCTACCCAGCCACTGACAGGACAGTATTCACCTGGCTGCCAGGTGGGCTTTTTTCCTTCTTTTTCCTTTAATACTAGGGATTGAACCCAGGGGCATTCTACCTCTGAGGTACACCCCAGCCCTTTTTATTTTTTGTTTGAAAATGGGGGCTTGCTAGACTGAGAATCTCACTACTTGCTGAGGCTGTCCTTGAACCTGTGGTCCTCCTGCTCAGCCTTCCAAGTACTGGGAATACAGGCATGCACCACCATGTCTGGCCCAGGCAGGCTTTTAAAATCACAATTTAGAGCCAGGTGTGATGCACGCCTGTAATCCCAGTATTTGGGAGACTGAGACAGGAGGATTGCAGGTTCAAAGACTGCCTCAGCAACTTAGTGAGGCTCTCAGCAACTTAGTGATATCATGTTTCCAAACAAAAATATAAAATAGGGTTGGGGGTGTAGCTCGGAGGTAGAATGATTCAATCCCCAGTACCACAAAGTAAAAAGAAAACCAAAACATCACGACTTAGATGCAGCACTTGGCTTCTGGGCCTCCAGGAACAGACCAGAACTGCTCCAGGACTCTGGGGCCCATGGACTGGTGCCCACTGCCCTCACCACAGGCCTCTGCTGCCCCGTCCTGATGCGCTCCCCTCCTTTCGAGAGAACTGCCAACCTCAGGGTCGCCCACCCCAGGGTCTCTGAATCCTCATGACCCCACCCACAGTTCCACGTTGTCAGATGCCCTGTCTGACATGTGGCCCCATACCTCGCCCCATTTGGAGCGTGAACCCCAAGAAGACCAGGTCGGTCTCCAGGTTCTCAGGACCAGAGCCGAATGGAGGGAGGCCGACAGCATCTGGGGTCAGCAGTGCCTGGGCTCCCCCAAGACTCTTCACTTGCGAGGTTGACGTGGCTGCCAGGCCCTGGCCTTGGGGCCCGCGTCAAGTGGGCCATGCCCCACTGGGGCGTGCGGCACTACGGGGGTTCTGTGCCCTGTGTATAGCTGTCTGCCTGGATACTTGTGTGCCGTCTCCTGCCTGACACGGGACAAGTAAGGCAAGAGGAGTGAAGGAGAGGGCTGGAGAGTGGGCAGGAGGAGCCTCAGCCTGCCTTGCCATGCCACCGGCCAGGTGGACCCGAGCGGGGGCCTGGGTGCTCACAGGGCCTGTGACCACCGCCGCTGGGCCTGCCTTGCCCTTGGAAGAGCACGTGCCCACTGCAGCACCGCAGCCAGAGTGCTTGTCGCCACGTCCATCCCTCCTGCCCTGGCCCCGGCACTGCCTGGCCTCACCTCGGTCCTCGTCCACATGGATGTTGTAGTTGTCTCTGCCGTCCAGCTGCTGCAGGGTGTAGGTCATCCAGCAGCCCTCTGAGTCCCGCTCCTTGCAGATCCTGCCCGACACAGGGTTGCTCTGCAGCAGCACTTTCCCGCACGCCACGCTGCAGTTCTTCTCATAGGGGCCTTTGCCGAACTTCAGGCACTCGGCACAGGAGCTGCAGAGGAGCTGGGCGTGAGCGGGTGCAAGAGGAGGTTGAGGGGTATGAGGGCATGAAACATGAGGTAGTGTGTGGGTGGCAAGGCTGTGTGGGTGTGCAAGGGTGTTTCAGGTGCACAGGTGTGTGAGAGTGTAAAGGTATGAAGGTGTGCATGGGCATAAGGTGCACGGGTGTGTGGAGGTGTGCAAGGATGCATGGGTGTGTCATGGTGCAGGGATGTGTCAGGGCACAAGGGTGTGCACAGGTGTGCAAATGTTCCAGGGTGAGTGGATATGCCAGGGTGCATGGGTGTGCAAGGGTGTCTGAGTATGTCAGGGTATGTGGGTACATTGGGATGTGCAGATATGGGAGGGTGTGTGGGTATGCAAGGGTGCACAGATGTACAAGGGTATGTGAGTGTGTCAGGGTACACAGGTATGTCAGGGTGCACAGTTCTGTGAGGCCGTGTGGGTGTGCAGGGCTACATGGGTGTGTACATGGATGGGTCAGGGTGTGTGAGGGTGCACTGGTGTCAGATGCATGGGTGTGTGAGGTTATGCAGGTGTGCAGGGTGCATGATTGTGTCCCTGTACATGGGTGTGCAAGAGGATTGGGCGTCTGCCCTCCAGCTGGTCCCAAGTGGGGTCCTGGGTGCTCTCAGGGCCCAGCGCAGGGATGTGGGTTGGGGGACACAGTTGTGCTCCAAGGCTGAGATGGAGGGCTGGGCAGGTGGGAGTGGAAACCTGATCCAAGGGTGCCAGTGAGTCGCAAGCCTGAGCTCCCGGGTGAAGGCCCCGCGGTGCCCGGCCCGGGACCCTGCCCAGGACTGCGGAGCAGGGGTGTTCTCTGGGCTCCCAGGTGGGCCGGGTGGGGAGGCGGGCCGTGGGCAGTGGGGACTCACCTGTGGTTGCCACAGGGCGAGGGGCAGCCAGGGCAGCTGAGGCACAGGGGTGGCTGGTAGCCGGGGTCACACTCGCAGGTGTTGCAGCGGCACCGGCCACGGCCGCTGCACTCGACCTTCGCGGCGTTCAGGCAGCCCAGGGTGGACTTCTCGCACTGGCACGCCGAGCCCTCAAAGTCCTTCTTGCAGTAGCACTTACCACAGGAGCAGCGTCCCCTGTCTGGAAGACAGTGGAGGCCGCCATGGCTCAGCCCCTGCCAGGCCCAGCTCCCCTTGCTCTGCCCACCTCCTGCGTGGAAGGTCGGCATCCCAGCCTCCTCTGGTGCCCTCCTTTCTGCCCATCCACAGCTCCCAGGGCACCCCCAGCCTCCTCCAGTGCCCTGCCTTCCCACCTGCTGTCCTGCCTCCCTGCCTGTTCCCTCCCCCTGCAGCCCACAGGGCACCCCCAGTCCCTCCATTGCCCACCTCCTCACCTGTCTCCTCTCTCGCAGCCCCCAAGGGCACCTCAGCCCCCTATGACACCCTGCTTCCCTGCCTGTCCCCTCTCTGGCAGCCCCCAGGGCACCCCCAGCCTCCTCCCTGCCCTACCTCTCTCCTGCAACCCCCAGGGTACCCCCAGCCCCCCCAGTGCCCACCTCCTTGCCTGTCCCCTCCCCTGCAGCCCGTGGCACCTGGTGTGGTGGAGGACTGTGGGAGCAAAGGCACAGGACCTGGGCAGGCCACCCTGACCCCCATCAGCAGTGTGGCCGCTTATGGCCAGTCTGGGCCTCCATATCCCACCTGTAAATGGGACTTCTGATCAGGCCAACACGGTCACCTGTGGGTGGGGGTGGGTGGGGGTGGGTGGGGGTGGGGCCCTCCCATGAGGTCAAGGCCCTCACAGAGGCAGAAGCAGGCCAGGCGGGGGGAAGGGCCGGCCTAGGTCCTGCTGCCGCTGAGCGGCTGCCGGGGCTGTGCCAGCATCTGTCTGTCTATCCCCAGCGCCCCACTCTCAGTCTCGGGGACAAATGGACTAGAAAGCCCCTGCTAAAGGTCATTGTCAGTGAGGGCCCAGCCCACTCACCCGAGCCGCCGCAGACCTGGTTCTTGTAGCGCTCACAGTTGAAGTTGTCGCACTCGCAGTACTGCCCAAAGATCTCTTTGTTGGGGTCGACGCTGGCGTGGCACACGCACTGCCCGCAGATGCAGTCCCCCAGCCCCGAGCACACGAGGGAGCTGTTGTCCTTCCGGCAGCTTCCCTCCAGCTCCTGGCTGCTCCGGCCCTGTGTCTGGCACTCGCAGCTTTTCCCAATGTAGCCAGGGTGGCACCTGGGGCGGGAGGGGCTCGGGATCAGGCCCCCTGCTGTGTTGTGGGACCCAGCCCTGGCTCTGCCTACTCTGTCCTGCGAGCCGTCCCAAGCACCCTCGGTGAACTGGGCCACGGCGTCCCCAAGAGGCACACGGCTGACCTCATCCTGGGAGTCCTGCAGCGCCTGCAGGCTCGCCCCACAGACAACTGCGCCAGACAGCAGTGTCTGCTCCCACATGCTCCGGGGGCCCTTGGCCCGGCCTCACCATGGCACTAGGTTGGCAGGGACAAGGGTTTAAGAGGACAAGTGCCTGGGCCACTGGCATGCAGGTACTGAGTGCACACCCAGGTGTCCGCAGAGATGACCCTGGGATGGATGGGCTGAGCTGCCCCCCCCGAGGAGGAAGCTGGGTCGTCCTCGCCCCATGGGAACCCCTCAGCAATGCACAGCCCCTCAGGGTGCCACTGAGCCGGGGCACGGGACAGACAGCACTGTCACAGAGCTGTAGGAGGAGGCATGGGGCAGAGCACCACCGGGAGGCAAACAGTGGGAAGGCAGTCAGGACATGGCAGGGCCCCTGGGGGTCAGCCTGGCAGCTCTGGCCAGGTGGCTGTAGCGCTGGGCTCCTCAGCAGGCAGGGGATCCAGCCCCAGGGTGGGCAGTCTGGCAGTGCACAGTGTGCGGGGTGGGGGTGGACGTCACAGCCTGCACCTGGTGTCCTGGGAGGTGTCCAGAGGGTGAAGTCAGACACCTCTGAGTGGCGGGTGCCTGTTGGGGAGGGCTCTCCACGACCTGGGCCCCTCCTTCCCACTGCTCTCTACTCTGCGCCTCTCTGCGCCTCGGTTTCCCCATCTCACAGACGGGGAGCAGCTTCTTGCAGCTGTCAGGGCATTTATGGGGGCTGAAGAGGGGGCTGAATGGGGTAAGTGGGTTAGGGTCTCGGTCCTCTAGTGAGATGATCCCCCGGCTGGAACTGCCTTGGGCCCTCCATGGCCAGAGAGTGGGAACATGGCTGCATTGCTGAGGTTGCCCTGGCTCAGGAGCAAGAGCGGAGCTGCCCTTCCACCTCCTCCTGGGCCGCAGCCTGGGCTGCTGTGGACCGCTTGCACCTGCCTCACCTGCCTCAGACGCCTGCCCCCTGGGGTGGAGTGGGCCACTGTGGGCCGCCTGTGCCCCCCTCACCTGCAGACGCCTGCCCCCTGGGGTGGAGTGGGTTGCTGTGGGCCGCCTGTGCCGCCCTCACCTGCAGACACCTGCCCACTGGGGTGGAGTGGGGCTCTGTGGGTCACCTGTCCCTCCCTCACCTGCAGAAACCTGCCCACTGGGGTGGAGTGGGGCTCTGTGGGCCGCCCATGGGGTGGAGTGGGGGTGTTGTGGGCCGCCTGTGCCCCCCTCACCTGCAGACGCCTGCCCCCTGGGGTGGAGTGGGCCACTGTGGGCCGCCTGTGCCCCCTTACCTGCAGACGCCTGCCCCGGGGGTGGAGTAGGGCTCTGTGGGCCGCCTGTGCCCCCCTCACCTGAAGACGCCTGCCCCCTGGGGTGGAGTGGGCTGCTGTGGACCACTTCCACCTGCCTCACCTGCAGACGCCTGCCCCGGGGGTGGAGTAGGGCTCTGTGGGCCGCCTGTGCCCCCTCACCTGCAGACGCCGCACTCCATGGAGCCCTTCCCTCCGCAAAGGCTGGAGTCCTGACTCTGGTCCCTGCAGCGGCACTCGCACAGGGGAAGGACCCGCACGGTCACTGTGTCTATGAAGCCCAGCGCCCGGATGACAAAGGACTGCTCCTGGATGCACTCTGTGGCTGTAACCTTCACCTGGAAGGTGACCTGTAGGGGGAGTGGCAGGGCTCATGGGGACTGTGGCTGACACCAGGCTGCAGCAAGGCCATGGCTCTGCCAGTGCTCACCGGGCCAGCGCCCAAGAGCGGCTGTGCATGAGGCCGGGAGGGGGCGTCTTTAGCACACCTTGCATCATACATGCAGTTAAGGGGACTTTAAATTGACATCGCAGGGGACAATTTGTCCATGTATCGTGTCCATGGTCCAGTGTGCTAGGAACGCGAGTCCCACAGGAAGCCCTAGGTCCTGGGAGGGAGCTACATTCTGACCCTGGATAAAGGGTAAAAGTCACCCGGGGACAGTGAAGGTGCACACAGCTGGTGCCAGGCGGAGCAGATGTCCCTGCAGCTCGGCACAAGGAGAACAGATGCAGACACTGGCTGCGGGGAGCACCAGCTTGTCAAGGTCAAGCCTCGTCTCAAATAACTTTATTTAATTTTTTTATTTTTTTTGGCAGTACCGGAAATTGAACCTAGGGGCTTCTACCTCCGAGCTACACCCCCAGCCCTATTTTTTATTCTTTATTTTGAAACAGGGTCTCACTAAGTTGCGGAGGGCCTCACTAAGTACCCGAGGCTGGCCGTGAACCTGGATCCTCCTGTCTCAGCCTCCCAAGTAGTGGTATTATAAGTGTGCGCCACCACACCCGGCTCTCAAATAACTTTAAAAGAAACTGGGTGTGGTGGCGTACGCCTGTAATCCCAGTACTTGGGAGGCTGAGACAGGAGGATCATAGGTTCGAGGACAGCCTCAGCAAGTAGTGAGACTCTCATCGACCTAGCAAGACCCTGTTTCAAAAATAAAAATAAGCCAGGCGTGGTGCTGCATGCTTGTAATCCCAGTACTTGGCAGGCTGAGACAGGAGGATTGTGGGTTCGTGACCAGCCTCAGCTACTTAGGGAGGCCCTTTCCAACTAAGTGAGACCCTGTTTCAAAATAAAGAATAAAAAATACAGCCGGGCGTGGTGGTGCACGCTTGTAATCCCAGTACTTTGGGAGGCGGAGACCGGAGGATCCAGGTTCGAGGCCAGCCTCAGCTCACGCATGCGCGCGTGTGCGTGAGCGTTCTCTCTCTGTCTCTCTCTCTCCCTGTTTCTCTCTCTCTCTACTTAGTGAGGCCCTCCTCAACTTCGTGAGACCTGGTTTCAAAATAAAGCATAAAAAATAGGGCCGGGGGCGTAGCGCGGAGGTAGAACGCCCCTGAGTTCAATCCCCGGTACCGCAAAAAAAAAAAAAAAAAG
This sequence comes from Glis glis, assembly GCA_004027185.1. Taxonomy (NCBI): domain Eukaryota; kingdom Metazoa; phylum Chordata; class Mammalia; order Rodentia; family Gliridae; genus Glis; species Glis glis. Next base: position 10,788 of record PVJS01005116.1, read on the forward strand.
AATAAAAAATACAGCTGGGGTGTAGCTCAGAGGTAGAATGCCCCTGGGTTCAACCCCCCCATACCACAAAAATAAATAAATAAATAAGCTGGGCGTGGTGGCGCACACGCTTGTAATCCCAGTACTTGGGAGGCAGAGACCGGAGGATGTGAGTTCGCGGCCAGCCTCAGCTACTTAGTGAGGCCCTCCACAACTTCGTGAGACCCGGTTTCAAAATAAAGGATAAAAAATAGGGCCGGGGGTGTAGCTCGGAGGTAGAACGTCCTTGGGTTCAATCCCCGGTACCGCAATAAATAAATAAATAAATAAACAAAAATAAAAACAGGGCTGGGGGTGTAGCTTAGAGGTAGAATGCCCCTGGGTTCAATCCCCAGTACCCCCCCCCACAAAAAAAACCTAAATGAATTTCTACACAGTGTTTTATGGAGCATAGGTATTATACAAATGTGTAGCAAGCAAGGAGCAAATTAGGATGGAACTGAATTAACTCCCACGTAGGTCAGCCGGTATGAGTGGGAATATTTTGGTTAAAAAATTCACATGCAACATCTAGGAAGTAACCTCTGAGGGGATTCCAGTGTCATATTAAAAACACAATAAAAGCAAGTCTTTTGTGAGTATCAATTCATAGACATCACAAATAAAATGTGAATAATTGGATAAGAAATTTAAATCTAAAATATTAGGGAAATAGTGTCTATTTCTGATCAACTTTGTGGCCTATGCTTTAATGTGTTTGTCAAAAAACAAAACAAAGACCTGGGGGCGTGGTTCAGTGGAAGCCCTGGGTTCCATCCCAGAAGAGCAAAATACAAAAACAAAACAAAAACCAGAAAAAAATACAACCCAACCAGATGGGTAGTTTTTGCCCAGCTCTGGGCATCCAGCGGCTGCCCCCAAGGGGAGCCTCTCAGGATTTGGGGTTCCTCTGTTGTGTGGATAAACAAGGACCTGTGTGGGGGGAGGGCAGTGTTAGACTTCCTGACTCTTATGGTACAGACTTAGTTTCTTTCTAGCGTTGCTGGGACAGTGTCACGGAGACCCCCGGCGCCTCCCAGCATACGGGGACAGAGGCCCAGGCCAGGCTCACCGGCACGTTGATCTGTACACCGTCGCAGTCCCCTTTGGGCTGGTCCATGTGCGACTCTCCGTTACTGCAGAAGGAGTCGTAGGTGACTCTCAGGGTCTTGGGGAGGGCGCTGTGCTCCAGGAGGACTCTGGAGGAGAGTTTCTGCAGGGAGAGAGTGGCTGCTCTGTGGACCCAGGTCCCTTCTCATCCCTGCCCTGCATGGGTGGATGGCACTGCACCCACTGGGAGCTCAGTGGAGTGTGCCAGGACAGGATGGAGGGACTGTCAATGCCACAGGCCTGCCCTGGAGACAGGACACCTGCAGGGGACCAATGTGGACATAGGCCGTGAGCCCAGTGAGGGCGGTCCCCTCCCCATGGAACCCAGGGTCAGCATGGAGGGCTGGACAGACTGAGTGATGAGAGAGGCTGAGAAGGAGAGACAGAGATAGAAATGGAGAGAAAGAAAGAGAGAGAGACAAAGAGGAGAGACAGAAGGAGAGAGACAGAGGGACAGAGACAAGAAGGAGAGAGACAGAGAAGGAGACAGGAGAGACACAGAGACAGCGAGCCACACCAGGGAGATGAGCCAATGATGGCGGCTGTGGGTCCTCTGTGTAAAGACAAACACAGACAGGCAGCGACTGGGGCACGGGAGGGCCTGTGGGGCGCTGGGGACCTCCTCCAGGGCTAGCATGGCTCTTGGACGCCCACGTGCTGTGCACAGTCAGCCTGTGGGACCTGCAGGACACTGGCCCAGGGGAGGGCAGGCAGAACTTTCAGACCTCTCCCACATGGGGGTAGACTTCCAGGGCTATCGGGCCTGTTGGGGCCTGCTGATGCTGAGGCGCTGAGAGGTGCCTGGTGCCCCCCCCAGGACCACAGACCCCCAAGGGACCAGCCCTGGGTGCAGCTGGACGAGGGGTGAAAGTCCACACATGGCCTGCCCAGGTCAGGGTCGGGGTTGATGGGCAAGAGATGTTCCACCCCAGGGGCATCTTCATAGGGCCCAAGTCCACTGCAGTGATTTCCAGGGCCTCTGTCCCACTTGGGTGCAGCATCTGCCCCCAGCTGTCCATCTCCCACTTCTCCATGGTGACCAGCAAGGAAGAGCCCCAGTGAGGAGGGCCTGGAGCTTGGGGGTCAAGGAGCACCTGGTGGGTCTGTGTGGCACACTCCATGGAAGAGGACACAGAGCTGCCTTGTGGGAAGGGGCACAGCCAGCAGGTCCCGGGGTTGAGGGGTCCCTGCGGGCTGCAGGAGGCCGTAGCTGGTGCCAGGGAGCAGGGCTTTCCTCCTGCACTGCACTCCCTGTAGCCAAGGGTGGGTTGTCCACCACTGTGGGGCCCACCTGCCACCGCCCGGGGAAGACTCACATTGTAGGCGTTCTTGATGAGCTGCACCACGTTGCTGGAGTCCTCGGACAGCTCCCCCACGGCCGACTTGGGGATGATCTCCGTGAGTTTCTGTGCAAGAGAAGACCCTGTGGGCACAGCTGGGAGCTGGTGGCATGGGCACCTCTGCCCCCACCCGGTTCTGACCCTGAGGCTTCTGCCTCGCGAGGTGGCTCCCACAATGCCCGGCGCAGTTCCTTATGTCACTGAACCACGAGAGCGGATGCGCTGTGCTGCCAAATGTTTAGCAACCTGCCCTCGGGGAGAAAACGGCCCTGAGTGGGGGTTCGCTCACTTCTGTGGTGTCATTGCCCCCCACCCTGTCGATTTCAAGCTGGTGATGTCACTGAGCAGGACACATGTCACCATTAGATGGTATTTCCACCTTGTAAGCAAAATATGCAAAACAACCCAAGGGCGCAGACAGCAGGACACTGTGGTGAGACCGTCGGGGAGGGGGCTCTGGCGTTTCAGTGGGCTTCAGTGGTTTGATCTTAACAGCGACTGTGCTACACAGCCCTGTGACAGCAGCTCTGGCAGGCCCGTCCTGCTGTCCAGTGGCGTCCCTGGAGGTGGGCTGGCTGGGCCCCTGGCTGACAGATGGGCCACCCCTCCCCACACCGGCCTGGGCAGTCTTCAAGCATCATGCCGTATTTCACAGAGGAAATACAATCGCCTGCCCTCCAGGAACGCACGGCTGATGGTCGGGCCACTTCCCCGCCAGCACCCTCCTGTGACTCTCCAGAATGGAGTCCAGTCCCCTCCGTGGAGCTCAGAGGACTGTCACAGCCTGGCTGCCAACCTCCTCCAGGATCTGCTGCCCAGTCCTACGTGTCCTAGACTCGGGCCCCAGCCCGGCTGGGGGAAGCTGGCTCTCCCACCTCCTGGCTCTGGAGCCTGCTCTCCACTGGGTCCAGAAACACATACCGAGGAGGGTCTGGTGTGCACTGCCCAGGCAAGTTTCCCGTTGTCCTGGCCACCCCCAATAGCAATGCTCAGGACAGCCTGTGACCTGGAGGCTCAGAGCAGTGGGTTTGGAACCCAGGCCTCCTGTCTGCAATTTCCACCCTTGTCACCATGCTGTCACCTGGAACATAACTCCTGCAAGAGATTGGGACCTGCTATAACCCCGTGGGGCGGGGACCGTCACAGCCAGCGGTAGACAGGACATGGGGTATGATGTCCTGACTGTGGGCAGTCTTTCTGCCTGCTACCCTGGCCACCAGTCCTGTGCGGAGCTGAGCCACTGTCCTGGCAGAGCATCAAGCTCCTGCCACCCACTCCGAAGGGCTCCCAACACCTGCCTCTCCACCTCTGTGTCTCCTCCAGGGTCCTGTCCCCTCTCTGAAGCCTGGCAGCAGGGATGCTGGTCTTGCCATCAGGCCTGGGCACATCGTGGTTTTAACTCATGCCTGTGGTGTGAATCTGACGCCTGATCCTGTTCATCAGTGAGCATTCTACACAAGCAGTCACCTTCCCAGGGTGTGGTGTGTGTGTGTGTGTGTGTGTGTGTGTGTGTGTGTGTGCGCGCGCATGCGTGCGTGTGCATGTGCGTGTGCGTGCGTGTTTTCCCCAAACTCTAAATTCATCCTCTCAGCCCTAAACTGCAGAGGGCCAGGCGTGTGAGGCTGCAGGGGTGGCAGGGAGAAGGCTGGCCTGCATTTCCCACCAGTCCACTTCAATGGGGATGGCGGAGCTGACAGGGACGCAGCACAGGGATGGTGGTCACTGTCCGGTGGGGATGATCTGGCCCTTTGGGGCAGCTGCTCTCTGCATTCACTGGGCATGCCCGGGCATCACCGGGTGGCCACCATTGCCCACTCATAGAGGAGGGGGCTGAGGGTGCGCTGGGAGGGCCCAGTGTCGGGCAGTAACAGCGCTGGGCCTGAGGCCTCTGAGGACCTGAGGGCTCTGAAGAACTGCTCACTAGACTATGGCCACGACAGCAGCCTCGGCTTCCTCTGCTTAGCCTCCTGACTCGTGCATCTCCTCCTGGCCTCCGAGCTCATGCTGTGCAGGCTGCTATGAGCAAGGGCTCCTGTTAGGGCGCGAGGGGCAGGACTTTTCTCTGGTAGCAAATCCCTGTACAGCGAAGGGTTCACTCCACAGGCCTGGGCTGCCCACGCTCTGCACTTTATTTTTTTTTTCTTGGTATTGGGGATCGAACCCAGGGATATTCTACCTCTGAGATATGCTCCCAGCCCCCTTTTATTTTTTATTTTGAAACAGGGTCTCGCTAAGATGCTGAGGGTCTTATTGAATTCCTGAGGCTGGCCTTGAACCTGTGTTCCTCCTGTCTCAGCCTCCAAGTACTGGGATTGCAGGCGTGTGTCACTGTCCCTAGCTCATATCCTGCATTCTTTTTTTGTTTTGTTTTGTTTTGTTTTTGGTGATATTGGGGACTGAACCCGGGGACATTCTACCTCCAAGCTACACTCCCAGCCCTATTTAATTTTTAATTTTTTTTTTTTTTGCAGTACCGGGGATTGAACCCAGGGGTGTTTTACCTCCAAGCTACACCCCCGGCCCTATCTTTTTTATCCTTTATTTTGAAACCTGGTCTCACAAAGTTGCGGAGGGCCTCACTAAGTAGCTGAGGCTAGCCGCAAACCCGGATCCTCTGGTCTCCGCCTCCCCAAGTACTGGGATTACAAGCGTGCGCCACCACGCCCGGCCTTAATTTTTAATTTTTGAAACAGGATCTCACTAGGTTAATGGGAACCTCACTACTTGTTGAGGCTGTCCTGGAACCTGAGATCCTCCTATCTCAGTCTCCCAAGTACTGGGATTATAGACGTGTGCCACCACGCCCTGCTATACCCTGCACATTCTAAAGAAAGATTTGACCCAGGAGGTGACTTCAAGTCCTCAGAACGTCCTACGTGGCAGACATAGCCTTTACTGGGGCTTGGGCCACTCCAGGTGGTCCCACAGTGTGATTCAGGGGGCCATTTGGGGTCAGCTTGACCTCTGGAGGGGCTGGAGACCAAGGTTGGCCATCTCTACACGACCCACCCCCAATAAAAACCCTGGCCCCGAGGTGTGGACGCACTTTCCGGTGGTGGGCCTCCATGCATGTTGTCACACATTCCTGCTGGGAGGACTCAGTGCTGTCCACACCTCCACGGGGAAGGACAATGGGAAGCTTGCACCGGCTCTCTCTCCTGGACTCTGCCCTGCGCACCTTCCCTCTTTGCTAATTTTAATTTGTATCCTGCACTGAAACCAGGAGGAATGTGAGTTCTGCGGCTTTTCTGAGTTCTTCGAGTCCATCTGTAAAATCACAGAGCTGGAGAGTGGCCTTGGGAGCCCAGGAAACCCCTGAGTGCCATGCAGGCCCCTCCGCGGCCCCTGGAGGCATCCCCCACCAGGCCGCTTTCTCAAGCCTGGCTCACATGTCACCAAGCAGCCTGTGCCTGCTGTTCTGACAGGACAGAACGGGCCCACGGGCCAAGTGCGAGGGACTGCAGGGAGCCACCGGAATGTCGGAATTGTCTTCTAGTCCTGCAGCCACTCCTGGCTCTCTGACACCGTTGGATCCAATCATTGCTCTTCAAAGACGAGTGGACACAGGAGAGACTCCTGCCTTGAGGGGTGAGGGGGCTGGGGGCGCCTGATGACAAGAGTAAGACTCTGCCTTCCTCCCAAGGCCTAAGGTTCCACACTGGTAGAGTGCAGATGAACTCCCCAGACTCGGGGCCCTGAGGAAATCAGGCCTGATTCTAACTGTGCCTTTCTGCTGGGCCTTCTACCCGGTGCCATGAAAGGGCCTGGTGGACTAGCAGAGGCCTGCTCTAGAGTACCGAGTACCGGGCTTCTTCCACGTGGCAGCGATTCAGCGATTCAGCATATCAATAGCAAAGATGGCGTTGGCGGACCCCTCAGAGGGAGGTCCCGCAGATAGCCCCACCTAGCCTCAGGAGGGCTATGATAGGTAGTTACCTCCTTCCATGCTCACGGACAACAGGTGCCTCTGCCTATGATAGGTTATAGGGGGCATAATGACCCGACCCGTCGCGTGCCATTGGGCCACACCCTACTGCCCGGGGGTCCCTTTATGGGTTTCACTTTAAAACTGCCCTGTCTTCCTAAATAACGAGATTTTGCTCGACATATCTCCCGGCTCGTGGTGTTTTTCGAGCTGTCGGCGCTCACTTTTCCCTGTCAGTCCGCGTCACTCTCTGGCGGGACCCGAGACCTTTCAACCCCAAAGATCGGGGTGTAGACGGGTTGGCTGCTTCCTCCACTGGGCAGGAGGGACGGGCTGTTTCAAAGCCAATGCCACGTCCAGGGTCCTGTTTGCTTGGGGTTTGGCTCCTGCTCATTGAGGTGTTTATGGAAGGCTTGTCCCCAGCCAACGGAGGGAAGAAGGACGTGTTCTCAGCGGGCATGGCGAGGTTGCCCTGGGGAGGTGGCCAGGGACAGGGCCTGGCTCTGCGTCTCCCTGTGGCCATACCTCCTCCGTGGATTCATCAAGCTCTGCACTGCAGGCTGGTGCGCTTTCCTGCATATATCTTCTACTTGGTAAAAAATGTCCATGCTCAAAGGGACGTGGGTATAAAACAAGGACATTTCCCCCAGTAAACAAAAAATGGAACCCAAAGATCCAAGAGACTTGCCATGCTCCAGCAAAAAACAGAAACACCACCGGCACCGCCAAGATACCTGCCGCTAACACTACAGAACCTCGAGGATGGCCCCGGGACCCCATGGCCACTGGCCAGGCGTGGAAGGGGAACATGTGACATCGAGTCTGCCGAGCCCACCAAGCCGCGCCCCTCAGCTGCAGCACCCGCAGCCACCGGCGTTGCTCCAGCCCCGGCCTCGCTCACCTCGTAGGTTTTCACCATCCTCTTGGTCACAGCGAAGATGGGCTGGATGTTGCTTTCCGCCAGCTTGTGCGCCAGCTGGCCCACCGACGGGTAGTCCTAGAGAGGAGACGTCCAGTGAGACGATGCCCTGAGGCCAGGGACAAGCCCTCCAGGAAGCCCGGGGGGAGCAAGCAACCAGGCCCCCAGGACCACACCTCAGCCCAGCCTCATCCTCTCTGAATGAGTTTTATGAAAACGTGAGGTAATGGAATTACATGGGAACCCAGTTCCAGGCTACACCCCCAGCCCTTTTTTAGTTTTTGTTTTGAAACAGGATCTTGCTAGGTTGCTGAGAGTCTCACTAAGTTCTCGAGGCTGGTCTCAAACCCGTGACCCTCCTGTCTCAGCCTCCCAAGTACTGGGATTACAGGCATGCACCATCACGCCTGGCTTGGAATCCAATCGTGATATGCCTCTTGATCCATGCTTCGTAAAGAAATCTAGTGCAAGTAACTCAGGCTGTCCATGCTGATCAGAGCGCGAGCAGCAGTTTGCCACGCTGCCGGGCACTGGGGAGCGCCTCAGGTTTCTACTGGGGCAGAATCACCACAGCACAGCTCACCACGGTGCCACCTGCCTGGGTCACTCAAGGACACAGTTTAGAGTAGAGCTCATGATCCTAAGGTGTCACTCTTTCCTGTCCAAGTTCGGGATCCCTGAATTATATCCACCAACACCCCCCCCAGGGTGTGTGGGCTCCACGTGAGGGACCCCTGAGTTTTTCCATCTCTAAAGTCCTCTGCAGCACCTTTGGGGGGGTAGGGGACAGGCTGCCCAGTCTGGGGACCTCGAGCCCTGGCTAGGCTCCTCTGAGGCAAGGGACCTCATCGGCCCAGCTCCTGCCCCAAGGGCCAGGGCCAGGGCTGTGTCCGTGGCCTGCGGCTGGGTTCCCAGGGACCTCACAGTGGTGCTCAGAGCTTCTGGAAGTTCCTTCAAAATGTGTGGTTCAGGTTGGAAGGAGGTGCCCAGGCTCTGGCGAGGTGGCCTGCCCACGACCCTGTACACAGGACTCTGCCTTGGTCCCCCACCCTCCCGTAAAGGCCTCAGAGGACTCCAGGGACCTGGGACCATGGGGACACTCACAAACTCATTACTGCTTTTGTACAAGTTGTCTTCCAGGTGGCAGCGGCCATCGTTGGGGGTTAGGATGGCACCCAGCTTCCCGTCACCCGCAAAGTGGAAGCCGTCGTCAGTGGCGAACACCAGCAGCCGTGTGACATTGCGCCAGCCAATTTCCTCCTGGGAAGAAGGTGACTAGGGGTTACCCACCCTGGGTTCCTGGCCGGGTGGTCCCAGAACCAGGTAGGGCCGCCTGGGGGCTGGCGCTGTTGCCTCTCCCCTCTGGGGTTTTCACAGCAGCAGAGGTACCCCGAAAAAGACACACACACACACACACACACACACACACACACACACACAGCCCAAGACAACTCTCAAGAGTTGAGGGGACCTGAAACACAGTCTACATTTAAAAGGAGGCCCATTCTCTGCAGGCCCATGATTTCAAACCTGAGAATACATCCTGTTACCAAGAAAAAAAACCTCAACAAACCCTCCAGCTCCACTTGCTCTCAGCTGACTTAAAAATCACTAATGTGGGTGGGCACACAGCTGAACAATAGGTTATCAGTGTCCCACCGGCTCTGCTGTGGGTCACACCTCTGACGTGTGGCTATGATGACAATGGTTGCCTCGCTTCCTCTTCAGGGACCTGAAGGCCACTTTTGCTGAAAACACGACTCCTCACCTGGGCCTGCAGATGTCCCTGGGTGACTGGAAGGACATGGAAGGCTTGGCCTCTCTGCCTCCCCACTGTGTCTGTCTCCTGTGCTGCCTTAGCCTTTGGGTCAGATCCTACTCAGCTCTGCACAGGGACCTGGTGAACACTTGAAAGATGTTTTCTGAACTAGAACACAGGGTTAGCTTGGCCTAGACGTGCCTGGTCTCTCTCCTCCCCCTTCAAGGTTAGATACCTGCCAGCTGCCAAGGCCAGAGACACTGGGCCATGAAAGGAGGAAAAAGAGGTGGCCAGCGTTCCTGGAAGAGCTCCGCCTGTCCCCAGAAAAGACACGACTGTCCCGCCCCTAATTAGCCTGTCCCTCTCCCATGTCATTCCTATCCTGAACCTGTGGCCCCAGCACCCCGGGGGGAGATGCTGACGTGTGAACAAAGCACCCCTCTTCATTCTTTGGCCTCTGGATAAAGCCATCTTCTCCCCTCACTTTGTCTGTCTGTCTCTGTCTCTCTCACTCTTTCTTTTGTTTGTTTGTGTGTGTGTGTGTGTGTATGTGTGTGGTGTGTATATGTGTGGTACTGGGGGTTGAACCAGGGGCATTCTATCTCCTAGCTATACCCCCAGCCCTTTTAATTCTTTGTTTTGAAACAAGGTCTTACTAAGTAGCTGAGGCTGGCCTCAAGCCTGCAATTCTCCTGTCTCAGCCTCCCAAGTACTGGGATTACAGACATGCACCACCACGCCCAGCCCGTCACCCTGTCTCCTAAGTCATTGGCTTTATCAAGTGACAGCAGAATCAGACCTTTGCTCAATAGAAGAAAACTACTGGCAGAAGTGTTCATAGCAGTGGAGAAACACCTCAAGTCAAGAGAAGAAAGAAGCCAGGCAGGGAGGCACATGCCTATAATCACAGTACTTGGGAGGCTGAGACAGGAGAATTGCAGGTTGAGGCCAGCCTCAGCAATTTAGCAAGACCCTCAACAACTTAGCAAGACCCTGTTTCAAAATAAAAATTAAAAAGGGCTGGGGGTGTAGTTCAGAGGTAGAGTGTCTCTGGGTTCAATCCCCAGTAACACACACACACACACACACACACACACACACACACACACACAGGAGAAAGGATGGAGGGACGTCCCAGAGGGAGCAGAGTCTGTCCTGAAATGTCCCTAGAAGGAACGCATGCTAGCATCACACGTGTTGTGGATACACATGTGGACAGTGTGTGTCTGTGATGTGCCCATAGCAGGCCCGGGGGCCCCAGAGAGCTGGAGGGCCAAGAGCAGGGTGCACAGGACTGTCGTGGTAAACGCTGGGTCGGCATGGGTGGGAGTTACTCCATAGCACAGTGCTGGACTGACTTCGGGAGCGGCTGGACTGACTGTGGGAGCGGCAGAACTGGGGAAGCGCGCCTGAGCTCACAGCCCTTGTCCTGGGGCTGGAAGGGAGGAGGGGTCTGGCTCCAGGAACGCCAAGCCTGGGCTGTCCAGTGGCGTTGCTTTACCTGTGGCCACTAGCTAATGTTTAGGCTCAACTGATCTGTCCAAGGTCACAGGCTTAAATCCATGGTGACTTTCTGGACTCCCTTGTCCTCCGGCTGGGAGGCTGGAGAAGACCTGGGCCAGGAGGGGCTGCTCTCCCAGGCCACGGCCAGCAGTGGTGGGGGAGTCCCTGAGATGACCCACCAGCCAGGGCGAGTGGCCCTGAGCCCCTGGCGGGCTCCCAGGCATGGGGAATCGGGATGCCCAGCAGGGGGCACCTCACCGGACATGCAGCGACTTGCATGATGGCATCCAGCCCGCCCTCGGGGGCATCCAGGTTTCCAGAGATGAGCTGCTTCCCGACCTCCGTCTGGAACTGGTTGGAGTTGTCGGTCAGCTTCAGCACGTGCCTGAAGGCGAACGGGGGCTGGCACTCCTTCTCCTTGTTGGGGCACGGGTTCCTCAGTTTCTCGGGGTGCGTGTTGACGAAGGGCAGCACCGTCTTGTCCACAAAGGACCCGAAGCCTGCGGGGTACGTGGCATGAGGACGGGGCAGCGCGGGGACCAGGCAGGCCGGTGAGCCTGGAGAGGGCCCCAGGGCTGAGGCTTGGTTTTCCTGTCTCGTAGCAAGTCGAGGGAGAAAGGAAGATGGCGCCTGTGGTCATGTGTGTGTGTGTGTGTGTGTGTGTGTGTGTGTATGACCATGTACATGTGCAAGCACGAGTGTATGTATGTAAGTATGTGTGCACGCATGTGTGGTTGGTGTGCATGCACACACGGGACGAGGCATGTGAGTGTGCGTGTGCATGTGTGTGGTCTATGCGTGAATGACATGGGTGACCAGGCATGTGTTGGCATGTAAGCATGCATGTACATGGGTGTGGTCTCTGCATGCACATACATGACCAGCCATGTGCAGGTATGTGAATGTGTGCAGCCCCCAGCTCCCTGCTCCCGGAGACCTGCCGATGTGGAGGTGCATGGGGCAGGCTGCCTGGCACTCGGGAGGCTGAGCCTGCGGCCTGCGGGGCGGGGCCTCACCAATGCGGCCGGACTCCGTGATCTCGTTGAGGGCCCGGAGCAGGTCACCGCCCAGCTTCTTGACGTTGATGAGGTCATCCAGCATGGAGTAGGAGAGGTCCATCAGGTAGTACAGGTCGATGGGGTAGCCCTTGGCCCGCCGGAAGGTCACATTGAACATGGCCGCCTGACCTGCGGCCGGGATGGAAGACAGCAACAGGCACCTCATGGCTTGCCCGGGGCCTCTGGGGGCACACGGCGCCAAGCTGGCGGCACGCTGCCGGCCCTCTTCCCCGGGCCCCAGTCCACTGTGGCCTGCAGGGGGTCTGAGACGGGATAGCCAGGCAGATCTGAGTTCAGATCAAGACACACATTGCCAAGTACAAAGTGTCCATTTGTTGTGGACAGAATGTTTGTGCCCCTTCCCCAAATTCATATGTTGGAATTCTCTTCCTCAAGGTGCTGGTGTCAGAAGTGATTGGATCATGAGGGTGGAGCCTCCATCAAAGAGGCAGCGCCTGGTCAGAGTGGAGCCCGCCCTCTCCAGGCGCAGTGCTGGCTGGGCTTCACCTGCCTCCAGGAGGCCGGCCTCTGAGCAGCAAGGGGTGGGGGTGGCGGGGGGCTGGCTGTGCTCTGAAACAGGAGCTGTGATCAAGTCTGTCTTCCAAAGCCACTTTAAACGGTGACTGAGTTTCTTGGCTATAGGACTTATCTGAGCCCTTACTCTGCCACAAGTGCCACAGCCTCACTGGGAGGGGGATAGAATAGTGTTTTCCAAACAGTGTGTCCTCCCTTCTTAAAAAAACAAAACAAAACAAAAAAACAGAACACAGGGCACAAAGAGACCAGACACCCAGCACAGACCCTGGGCTTTGGGGGAATCGCCTGGGGGCAGACTCCAGAGCCTAGGCTCCAGCCACGAGGCTCCCAGCAGCCCTGGGCCTTGCCTGGTCTGTCCCATCACGACACATACCCGTCTGGTCCCCCTGACACCCAGAATGAGCGGAGCTCCCAGACACACAGGTGCCCAGCTTGTGCATAGCCGAGGCCCAGCCTACCTGGCCGCAGGTAAAGTGTCACTTGCTGTGGGGACAGCTGCTTCCGGCCACCCCCCTGGTCGTACTGTGGCTCAGCGAGGCTCCTGGGGTCCATTATGTCATCAGCCGCACAGCCCTTCTTTATCAGCTGTTGCCGCGTGTCGCAGCGGACAAAGTCTGGCTCCCACCGCCCCGTGAAGTTCTGGGGGAGGGGCCTCAGGTCAGGAGAAGGCCACCCACAGGGGCTGGGACCCAGGACCCAGCTCTGCCTCTCCCCATCAGCACTAGGAACTTGGGACAGAAGTTCTTGTGGGGTTGCGGGGGGCATTGAACAGCCAGCCAGGGAGAGCCCCCAGCCGCCTAGCTGGTCCCTCCCTGACGGCTCCCAGATCCCAGCCAGCCGTGGGAAGCAGGGCCTGCCAGTCCCCACCCTCTGCCACTGTCTCTAGCAGCAAAATCAACTGGGACACTCTGTCTCCAGCCCAAAGGCGGATCCAAGAGGGGAGCCTCAGCCACCCAGAGCTGGGAGCAGTCAGCCCCGTAATCATCTAGCGCTGGCCCAGGGCTTTCAAGCCTCTCCTCAGTGACTTTCTGTCCCAGGGGGCTGCTTCCTCCCAACGGAACACGTGCAGACCCGAGGCACCCTGGGCTACCCTGGGAACCCTGGGACACAGACGGGAGCTCATGCAGACCCAAGGGACCCTGGGGTACCCAGGGAACCCCGGAACACAGATGGGAGCTCGAGCCAGGCCCTGGAGAAATAAGGGACCAAGGGCTTCCAGTCTGCTGCTGACTCTCAAATACTTGAGAAAAGATAGTAATGTGTGAGTTTGAAGGTTCTGTGTTTCCAGATAGCTAGGCCTGTGAGGTCAGGGTCTGGGGACCCCATGGGGGGAGGAGGATGTGGTCTGGGGACCCCATGAGGCAGGGTGCAGTCAGGTCTGGGGACCCTGTGGCAGGAACACTCTGCAGAAGGAGGGTGGCTGCACCAGAGGCTGTGGCTTGGGGATGGGAAGGTCCCGCTGCACCTGGCTACAGGGCCTTGGCGTGTCCCTCCTGAGGCTGCCACCAGTAAAACAGTAACAGAGGAGGAGGGAGGAGTGTGGCCCCAAGGAAGCTTCTCGGCCTTATTCTCTGCATTCTGTCCCTCCTTCCCTATGCGCTGAGTGCCTCTGGTAGAACCTTGGGGCAGGCATCTGCTCCCTCCAGAAGCTTCTCTCTGGGGCTGGCAGAGGGGCAGCCTGTCTCTCAGACTATCCTGTGGGCTCTGAGACCAGAGGTGGGTACTCTCCGGTGTTTCTGGCTTCAGAGGCCGGGAGAGGGGCCCAGCCCAGGAAGGCGGGAAAGGGCAGGGCAGCTCAGACCCGAGGAACCTGGGGGACGGACGCGTCCACACTGCTCTTACCAGCTTCTGGCACCAGGAGCAGCTGGGCCCCGACTGGACGCACTCCCGGCAGGTGCTGGCCTTGTACTTGGTGCATTCCTGGGAGAGGGCTGGGGAGACAGACAGGTGGGTGAGCAGAGGAGGGAACAGGAGGGGCCAGGACTGGGTCTGTAGCTTTCTGGGGGGGGCAGGGGGCAGAAGGAGGCACCCCACCACCCCTCGAGAGTTCAGGGGACGTCAGAGCCTCGCCTCCTGCTGCATGGGGTCGGCGTGGCCTTGGGGACCTCAGCAGCTTGGTCTTTCCTGAGCCGCCCAGGAGGACAGGAGGGCAACCCACCCTCCCAGCCTCATGTGGGTGGGGTCACCTCCAGAACTCACCTGACCTGAGGGAGAGTAGCCCCACCAGGGCGAGCAGCAGGGGGCGCCGGCCCAGCATGTCCTGTGGAAGAGGGTGTCGGTGACTGGGGGCCTTCCTGGCTCAGGGTCCCTCCCTGCTCCACGGGTGTGAGGACGGGGGCGGCACAGCGGTCACCTTGCGTCCCTGAGCTGGGTCCAGCTGCCCTCAGGGAGGGGTGGCAGGGGCTGCAGGCCTGCTCCTGTGACCAGGGTCCAGGAATAGCAGGCCCCGCAGGGACTCATGCACCTCACTGAGGGCCCAGCCGGGGCTCTCGTGCACCCTGAGTTCTCAGTGGCCTGAGGCTGAGCTCAGAGCCTCAACTGTCCCAGGATGACGGCCAGGGAGGGAAGCGGGTGGGCTTCATGTGCCTGTGGACTCCAGGACTGCACTGCCTGGGGACAGCCTGTCTGTCTCTGTCTCTTGGACAATCCTGTGGCCTCCGGGCTGATCCCACCCCCTCGAGGAAATGGAGGTAGTGACCCTCCAGGGTCGCTGCCCCAGGCAAGTGGCAAAGGCTCATGTAGCACTCCCCTGAGCGGCCGAGCCACCCACTCTGGGCCCTGCCATTGTGCAGATCCATACCCACCTGTCCTTCAGAACCCAGGAGTCTCCAGCGACAGGGGCCAATCAGTGGCCACTCACGGTTCTGATGCAACTGGGGTGAGTCCTGGGGGCCTGGCTCGGGCTGGCTGTGCCCTCCTCCAGCCACAGCTCGCAGGACGGCCCCCTCTCTTCTGCCTGGCACCTTGCTCCCTTCCCCTGGAGCGCCCAGAATGGCCAGGGCTCAGCTCCCAGAAAGGGCCCAGGCACCCTAGGCAGTGGCCCAGGTCTGACTTCCCAGGGCGTGGGAACCTCGCAGCGGGCTGGGACCTTTCACGAAGCAGGTGGAGAGGGGGCTGAGAAGGCAGGAAGAGCCCCCTACCTGCGGCCACGTTATCAGAAATGAAGATCAGCACGCCTCCCCAGGCAGTGCCAGCTCCTCTCACGGGGCGGGGCTCAGAGGCAGGGGGGGCACCCTATCCTAACAGTGGGGGGGGCGTGTGGGGGTGCCGGGGCTGAGCGGCTGACCCAGGCTGACAGAGCCTGTCCATCTTAAGGATGGTCCGTGCTGTGGCCTGTAGGCCCTCGGGAGCACCTGGCTCCCCCAAACTCTGCATCTACACCTGGGACTCGGGGGCCTCTGCCGGAGACCCCACAGCCCAGAGGCTCTGCCAGCCCCATGCACTTGTTTTGGGGACAAAAATCTTTCTCTCCCCAGAAAGATTGCAATCAGGGCTCAGAGATGTCCTTGCAAACCCGATCCTTCCCGTTTGGGTCAAAAGCGGAACTCCCACCCTGGCCTGGCTTCCTGGTGCAGAAGCAGGCGGGGAGGCGGGTTCTGTTCACACCCCCACAGTCTACGAAAGGCCCTCACGTCCCGATCCCTGGGGCACACGCTGAAGGGGCTCGGGGCCAGTGGGTGGTGGGCCCCCTTTCCATCTGCGTCCCCAGAGCTCTTCCCCGTGCTGGACCCCTCAGCTGACGGGGTCTAGCGTGTGTCCCTGGACCGGCAGGCTGGTTGGCATGCGGTATCCCTGGCTCAGGACAGCCCGCCTGAGGCCACAGCAGCTGTGAGTAGAAAGTGAGCCTGCCTTCCCTGGGAGGCCCCAAGCCGCGCATGTGGTGCTGTGGGAGAGTGAATGCCACTCTGGGTGAGGACCAGCCAACACTTTGTCACAGAGCGGCCCTGTGGTCACAGAGCGGCCCCTCCCCCGCCCCAGAACACTGGAGACAACCGGCATGGAAACTCCTCTGATGCCCCACGGGGAAACTGAGGCCCTGAGTGGCAGCAGGAGGTGGAGCTGGGCACCGCATCACACCTAGGCCCCCCAGAGAGGGCAGCACAACTCGGTTACAGCGAGACCAACCCACAGACCCACAGACCACAGGAAGCCACAGACCACAGGCAACAGGGGGCCACCTCCCTCTGCTGTGACTGTCAGCTGGGGGGCTGCAAAGAGAAGTCCGCCCTATCCTGGCCCTGTGTGCCCCACACGGAGCCAGACAGCGGTGGATCTGGGAGTTCAGAGGCCGGATGGACAAAGGCCAAGCTCCGGGAGGTGAGGCAGAGCCTCGGCCTTGGCAGCCAGCCCTCTGCTGTGTGCAGGAAGCAGAGCAGAAGCCCTGGCCCAGCCTCCAGCCCCCGGGCTTTGGCAAGGCTTCCTGGATCTAAGGGTGGGTCCCCCCACCAAGGCTCAAGGTGCCAAAGCGGAGGCCACTTGAGAAACCCGAGCCACGCTGACCTATCAGAGCTGCCCTCCACCTCGAGGGAAGCGCTGTTGCAACAGCACAGCCTCAGGAAGTGGTGTCACCCAGTCCCCACGCTGCAGGGCCCAGGGTGCCCTGCTGCCCCCGGCACCAAATGAACGCTGCTAACAAGGATCCCAGTTCAAGAAGAATAAAGCTCTAGCCAGGTGTGGCGGTGCACACCTGTAATCCTAGTCCTTTGGAGACCAGGACAGGAGGATTGTAGGTTTAAGGTCAGTCTCAGCAACTTAGCGAGACCCTGTTTCAAAATAGAAAATAAAAAGGGCTGGGAGTTTTGTTCTGATACGTGAGATTGGCTTAGGAGGAACAGGACAGAGCCCTTCTAAATCATACACATGCTCACATGGAAAATAGAATTCACTCGATAAAAGAGAAACAGGAAATGAGATAGAAACTGCGGGACACAGTGGCTCATGCCTGTAATCCCAGCTACTTGGGAGGCTGAGGCAGGAGGATTTCAATTTTGAGGCCAGCCTGGGCAACTTAACAAGATGCTGTCTCAAAAAATAAAAAGGACTGGGGAGGTAGCTCAGAGGTAGAGTGCTTGCCTAGCATGTTTGAGGCCCAAGGTTCAATCCCTAGTACTGCAAAAAAGAAAGAAAAAGCACACACGTATGGCATACACACACTCACACACACACCCTTAATCCCAGGACTTGGGAGGTTGAGATGGAGGATTGCAGGTTTGAGGCCAGCCTTAGCAATTTAGCGAGACCCTGTTTCAAAATAAAAAATAAAAAGAGTTGGAGGGGTAGCTAAGAGGTACATGTTCTGGGTTAAATCCCTAGTTATCACAAAGAGAGAAAGGAGATAGGAGAGAGGAGAGAGAGAAGGCAGGCAAGTTTTTTTTTTAATATATCTTTCTTATTTATTTATTTATTTATTGTGGTACTGGGGATGAAACCCAGGGGCATTCTACCTCTGAGCTATACCCCAGCCCTATTTTTTTGTTCTTTATTTTGAAACAGGGTCTCACTAAGTTTTGGAGGCCTCACTAAGTAGCTGAGGCTGGCCGTGAACCTAGATCCTCCAGTCTCAGCCTCCCAAGCGCTGGGATTACAAACGTGCGCCACCACGCCTGACCCCAGCCCTATTTTTTATTCTTGATTTTGAAACAAGGTCTCATTAAATTGTGGAGGGCCTCACTAAGTAGCTGAGGCTGGCCATGAACCTGAGATCCTCCGGTCTCAGCCTCCCAAGTACTGAGATTACAAGCGTGCGACACCACGCCCGGCTTGGCAGGCAAGTTTTAAGCAAGACAGCAGAAGGGAAGATGTAGGTGTTCGGATTCTAAGTCTCGTCAGATGGAGCAGGCTTCCTCTTACAAAGGTTTGCAGAGTTGCAAAACGCTAAGCTGAGGCCACCGGAGAAACCAGGGCTCCATGGGCCCGTCAGAACTCTGCAGCAGCAGAGCCTGGCCCGACTATCCCTGCACCACCACTGTGCCTTGGAAGAGACACTGGAGTGAGAGGACCCCGAGAGCGGAGCGGGTAAAGCGGGCAGAGGCGCCCAGGGGAGGGTTGGAGAGGAGGAAGCACGAGTCCTGATCGCCAGGGCTCATCTTACCCAGAAGAAAAGGTAGGACGACGGTGACTACAGAATAGGCCTTGAACCAACCTGGAGGGTCAGGGTCAGGATGTGATCAACTCTCTCTCTCTCTCTCTCTCTCTTTTTCTTTCTTTTCTTTTTCTTTTTTTTTTTTTTGTACTAGGGATTGAGCCCAGAGGCATCCTACCTCTGAGCTATACCCTCTATACCCCCAGTCTTTTTCATTTGGAAACAGTCTCATTAAGTTACTGAAGGTCTCACTAAGTTACTGAGGGTCTCACTAAGTTGCTGAGGCTGGCCACAAACCTACGATCCTCCTGTCTCAGCCTCCCAAGTACTGGGATTACAGGCGTGCACCCCTGCCCTGGTCAGGATGGAATCTTTGCTGAGGCTGGAATTGGAGAACAGCTTAGTTTCAGGGGACTAGAACAAAGATCTCAGATCACGCAGGCTCCAGACAGATCCAGGGACAAGAGGGGCCAACAGGAACAGAAGGAACAGAGATGACTGGGAACTCCACCTCTCTAGTCTCAGATCCTCCAACCCCACAGAGCGAATTCCCCCAAGTGTTTTTGAGGCATGTTCATGCTGCGAAGTCCGAAGGAAAAGTTTTAAGAGTCACAGTTTCGCCGGGCGTGGTGGCACACGCTTGTAATCCCAGTACTTTGGGAGGCGGAGACCGGAGGATCCGGGTTCGCGGCCAGCCTCAGCTCTCTCTCTCTCTCTCTCTCTCTCTCCGTCTCTCTCTCTGTACCTAGTGAGGCCCTCCGCAACTTCGTGAGACCCGGTTTCAAAATAAAGTATAAAAAAATAGGGCCGGGGGCGTAGCGTGGAGGTAGAACGCCCCTGGGTTCAATCCCCGGTACCAAAAAAAAAAAAAGAGTCACAGTTTCTGACCAAATGAGAGAAAATGAGGCCCCCCCACACACATATTAATTAGCAACTTAAAAATACTTCGATAAAGCTGGGTATGGTGGTACATGCCCATAATCCCAGTACTTGGGAGGCTGAGACAGGAGGATTGCAGGTTTGAGGCCAGTCTCAGCAACTTAGCGAGACCTGCAGCAACTATGTGAGACCCTGTCACAAAATAAAAAATAAAATAGGGCAGGGGATCTAACTCAGAGGTAGAACACCCCAGAGTTCAATCCCCAGTACCAAAGAAACAAACAAAACCACTTTGATAAGCACCGCTCAAGTCCAAAGGAAATCAAGTCATCTGTGGAGACAATCCCAGAGGAGCCAGCCATTCTCTACAACGGGAGCCCTTGTCCTGATGAAGACACCAGCCTGACGCCCCGGGAGCCATTATTGTGGACATAAAGGAATGACAATGAATGTGTGCAAATTTCGTTTTAGAAAATAAAACAATAAATGGAAGGACCAGGCAGTGGCTCAGGCCTATAATCCCAGTACTTGTACTTGGGAGGCTGAGACAGGAGGATCGCAGGTTTGAGGACTGCCTCAGCAACTTCATGAGACCCTCAGCAACGTAGTGAGAGCCTGTTTCAAAATTTTTTAAAAAAGGGCTGGGGATGTAGCTCAGAGATAGAATACCCCTGGGTTCAATCCCCAGTACAAAAAAAAAAAAAAAGAGAGAGAGAAGGAAAAAATCAAGGTGATAGGTAGACCTTAAAAATGACAAATTTTGTACATAATAAATCGTATAAAGGAAGCTGTTTAATATCTAGTGCAAAAAGTGAGTGGTAATCTTCAACTCCAAAGAGATCTTGGAAATTAATAACGAAAAGTAAATATCTCCTAGGAAAGTCTGGGGGCTGTGAACACAAATTCACTAAAGCAGGAACATAACTAGTTAACAGACATGTGCAAAGGTCACACACTTGCTGACACCCAGGAAGGCCCATCCGAATACCCGGCTCTTGCGTAGCCATCATGTTGGAAAATGTTTGTGACATTAGTCATCACGGCCGCCCTGCAGAACCCTACACAGCCACAAAACTGTGAGAACAGCGGCTCGGGGCAACTTAACTCACGGTAGAAAGTGAATGTACAGGAACGAGGCAAAAGTCAAGGCACCAGAACATTCCATCCTGCTCTGGGCGGGGGCATTAGGAGTGCTGTCCCTTTTCTTCCGTATTCCTGTCTGTGTTTTCCAACTTTCTGCAGTAGACATATACGGTGGCGTCTTTAAAGCCCTGAGCTCCACGGTGGCTGGCGCATTAGCTAGGGTTACGTCCCCAGATCTGGGCTTTCTGTCCCCACTGCCCATGTTTCTGAGGACAGCTACATCGTGACGGTGGGAAGGGCTCCTGCTGGACACCGTCCACTCCCTGGCTCGCTCACCCAACACGGGCCCACTGGTCTCTCGGCATGGTCCCGGGGTATCCGCCTGCTCTTAGAGATTCTTGGCCTCTGCCCTTGCATGGGCCGCAGCACCCCGCCCCCGCTCCAGAGTTCCCATCTCTCTCCAAATGCTGCAAACCCACCACTCCGAAAGCCCACGCACGGCACAGCCGGTGCTATTTAGAAATCCAGTGGGCAGGGTGCTGTTCCCATGGGGCCGGCTCCCTGTGCACCCACAGTCCTGAACCCGGCCTGCTGTGTGGATGAGAGGACCCTCTCCCCAGAGCAGCAGAATTATGATGCTTGGGCAGGGAGGTCCCTGCAGCTCAGACCAGCCAGATCGGAGCATCCCAGAGGCCCACCCTACTCTCACATATTTTTTTTTTCTTCTTTTGTGGTACTGGGGATTGAACCCAAGGTGCTCTACCACTGCATTACACCGCTAGCCCTTTGCATTTTTTAACTTGAAACAGGGTCTTACTAAATTGCTGAGGCTGTCCTCCACCTTGCGATCCTCCTCTTTCAGCCTCCCAAGTACTGGGATTACAGGTGCACACCACTGCACCCCACCCCACTCCCACACGTCTTGCCAACAGGAAGTGAGGTCATGACCAGTGGTGCGGGGGAGGGTTGGAGGCTGTGGAAGGCCAGCCTGACTCCAGGCAGTGATCCCACAGAAGCAGGACTGGGCATCACCCAATAGCGTCCACCTGCTGGCCTTTGCATGCCCAGCCTTGATTTGTCCTGCACCCTCCAGGGTGGGGCTGGGGGGCTGCTCCCCATTCTGTTGGGGGGATGGTCCTGAGAGACCCACACAGAAGCCCAGCTGATCTTTTGGCTCCCTGACCCCAGTTCCTGCTGCCTTGCCCCTGGGAGCGCGAGCAACCTGAAATCCTCCTGCAGCCAGGGAGGAGGCCTGCCGGGTGCTCACAGAGTGGCTCTGGGCTTGACCTGCTCCACGCCCTCCTGTCATGGGCCTGCCCCTTCATCCAGGGGCCCCTCACTTGCTGGGGGTGGGGGGCTGGACACCAGCCCTGACCCAGGACTTTGGCCATGCCACCAGCCTGCCCCACCCCAGAGACGGTCCCGAGGAAAGGGGCTGGAGGGGGTCTTCCATGTGGTCAACCCCTCCTCTGCTGCTCTAGCAGGACTGGGCTCTGAGCCACAGCCACAGTGAATGCAGACTCCACCAGGTATGGAGACAAGGCCTGGTTCCTGAGAGCAAAGGCGGGTGACAGGCATCAGCGTTAGCACCTCCGCTGCTGGCCAGGAGAGCAGGGCTGGCCCCGCGGGGCAAGCAGAGTTCACAGTCACAGGGCCACACAGGCTTCCGGTGTCAGCCCTCAGCTGCGGCTGCTGCCACGCTGTGAGGGTCCTGCAGAGGCCCCTCCGCTGGGCCTGGACTCCATGCTCACAGGCCGGAGCCAGGAGGGGATCAGTGGAGGACAGAGGTGGCCACAGTTAGCACTCAGCGGCCTGCCTGGTGGGTGTCTCCTGGCACCTGGGTGGAGAGCACCCTGAGCCAGGGCTTCTCAGCAGCCTGGCCTGTACCTGCTGGTGACCATGCGCACTACCTAGCCAGCAGTGGCAAGCCGTGGGTGACATGGCTTCAGGCAGGACCCTGGCTCACTCAAAGGGATGGTGTGCGGCAAGGTGGACCCACACGGGACCCGCTCCACAGAGCGGAGCCTCCTGCAACACCTGCACCGTCCATACAGGTGAATAACCGCCTCCTGGCAGCCAGGTCACCGCAGCACCGCCAGAGCCTGAGGGGACAGAACTGGGCCTAAGGGGAGCCCAGGTGTCCCCAGCTCCGTCCCCAGGGATGGGGGTTTTGAGTTATTTTTGATTGCAGAAACTCACTGCCAGTGAGTTGGAGTTTGGACAGTTGGCCAGCCCACCTCTGCCACCTCACAGATGGGGAAACTGAGTCCCACAGAGGCCAGCCTCCTGCTCACATCATACCTCTACCAGACGGTGAGCAGACAGACAACCTCCCCCTGGACGGAAGGCTGCCCCTGCGCAGGACTTCTTGAAGGCCCTGCCATCTCAGGCTTGTCCCCCCGAGGTCCATGGTGATGGGGTCCTCTCGCCCCTGCCTGTGTACTCCTGCCTGCACCTGCTGTGCGCCAGTGCCGCCTGCAAGGCAGGTCGCCGCCCCAGCTTCGGCTGAGCAGCCCGGGCTCGTGGAGAGGGTCGGGGTAGAAAGCTGGGCTTCTCCAGCCCCACGGGCCCCTCAGAAATGGCCTGGTTTACCCTGGTGGATGCAGAGGCCCCAGGAGGGCTGGGATTCTCTGTCCCTGTCCCTGTCCTTCGGGCCTCTGTCAATCACTTATCTGCTTCCTCAGTGCCAGAGGGGAGGAGGTAGCTGCAGAGAGGAGATCTAGCCGTAAGGGGACCCCAGCCCGTCAGAGGCCACAGCCCCACGGAGGCCAGGTGGCCACGGAGTCTGAGTCCCGTGGGGCATCCATCCTGTGGCCCTACTGGGATGAGGCTCCCGGCACACACTGGCCCCAGGATGAAGCATGGGCTCAGCCTCCGCCGTGCAGGGCCCTGGTGCTGGGGCCTCTGTGGGCACAGTACTTCCTCATTCATCTGAACACTGCCAGCACACCGGGCGCCAGGCAGCACATCCCAGAGACTCAGCCTAGAGACTTGGGGGGCTGGGTTGGGAGGGCCCCTTCCTAGAATGTAAGTCCCCAGGTCACTCCTTTGTAAAACAGTGCAGTGACGTGTCCTAGAGCTCAGAGGCTTTTCTTCCTGTTCATTCCCCCATCTGGCATCAGCCTCCAAGCCCAGGCTTTGTGTCATTGCCCGGGAAGGTGGGTGGCAGCGTCTGTCTCTCCGGCCCCTGCTCTCCAGTGTTCACCCCACTATGTCCCAGGCACCATCGATGGGAGGGACACGGTGCCGGCCTCCAACCGCAGGACCCCGGTCCCTCAGGCATGAGTGCTCCTGTAGCTGTGCCCACAGGTGGCAGGCACCTCCCCTTACTGCGTCTCAGTCAGGGGGCCTGGCCAGGACAGTCCTGAGACCCTTTCCTGCCAGACACCCTGGGCTGGGAACAAGGACGGGCCACCAGGGCCCACTCCAGGGCCATGTGGAGCTGTTCGCAGGGAAAGCTGGTCCTTGGGTGGCCCCTTTGAGGCCACCATGGGCATGGGGCCTGCACTCACCGCTCTGTCCCGTGGAGGCCTGGGCTCTGTGCGTCGGGCGGGGCTGGTGGTGGCTTTGCCTGCTCCTGGCCAGGCTGGCTCTGTGACCACGTCTGGAGGACACACCGAGGCCCCGCTCCTGAGGCTGATGCTTCCTCTTCTAAGTCAGTTCCTCAGAGGAAGTAGAGGCACATGCGGCCTGTTGCCCCACAGCGGCCCCTCTCTGCCACACCTGCTCCCAGAGGCGAGGGCGGTGTCAGAGACCTGCGGGACCTGCCATTGGCCACCCGCTTTGGGGAGAAGTGGGACAGCGTGAAATGAGGTTCAACCGTTGGGGACACGGTCTCTCGGGGGCGGAGGGACTGACTCCCTGCACATCAGGAGGGGTGGGGACCATGGCGGACAGCGGGTGGGGGCCACTCCAGTGGATTCACACTCCAGAAGAGGGGTCCAGTCTGCAGACCGGCCCCGGGCTCAGGAGAGTGACTTGTCCAAGAAGAAAGCAGCGCTGCACGTGAGCGCTTGGATGGGGCCAGAAAGAGCCCCAGCCTGCCCCAGCCGAAGGAAGCGGCTGGCGGGGAGGGCCGGACTGCAGCCTAGGAGGATCAAGAAGGGACCCTGGAAAGCAAGCTAGATCCAGGGTGCAGCGGCCCCGTCAGCACACAGCTTCAGGGAGGGACACAGGGAACACAGAGGAGGAGCCCCACCCAAATGACAGATGAGACCCCAGATCCCAGAGACCCCAGACGAGGAGCCATTGCGTGCGCCAGGGACAAGTCCATAAAGTTCCGTAACTAGGTACAAATGATGGTATCACACAACGGGAAAGGAAGCGAGAAAATCTATAGATTCTATGAGAGAGAGGGGGAGAGAGAGAGAGAGGAGGGAGGAGGACAAGAAGAGATTGATTGATTACACCTACAAAGAAACAGAAGCAGACACCTTCTGATGAGCAGGGACACACATGTCACCACTTAAACTCTGTTTGAAAGATGCACCCCAGAACTAGGCAGACAAGTGAATAATCCCAGGAGAGACCCCAGGGTAGACGATGTAAAATTGAACAAAGAAATAAGTCAAAATTATGAAGCCTATAATCTGTTGATTTAAAACATAATGGTAAAAATATTAATCATCTGAAACAAAAGTCCCAGAAGATCAGAATGATGGGTGGGCAGGGCAGCATGCTGCTATTTTGTTTTATTTGGGAAGTGTACAGTTACTCGCCATCAGGCATTTTGATAAAAATATTTAACTTTAAGGATATGCAATAATTCAGAGTCCCTTTAGGAGTATAAGTAGGATGTACACATCTGAAAAAAGGAAAATATGACAAAACTTTAAAGGAAAGATAGAACAAGCAAGAAATGTGAACAAAAAGCAGATTAAGAGCCGGGCGTGGTGGCGCACGCTTATAATCCCAGTACTTGGGAGGGTGAGACTGGAGGATCCGGGTTCACGGTCAGCCTCAGCTACTTACTTAGTGAGGCTTCTGCAACTAAGTGAGACCCTGTTTCAAAATAAAGAATAAAAAAATAGGTCTGGGAGTGTAGCTCGGAGGTAGAAGCCCCTGGGCTCAATCCCCAGTACTGTAAAAAAAAAAAAAAAAAAAAAGCAGAATAAGACAGTAGGAGAGATGCTGGACGTATCAGTGATCGCAGCACCTGTGAATGGATCTGCCTCCCCAAATGAGCAGGAGGATGTTTTGGGGTGATGGGGAGATGTTCTGACATGGGATCATGGTGACAATCACGTAACTATGAATTTTATGAAAAACCTTTGACTTGTACACTGAAATGGGGAGTGCTGGCATTAAATTCTGCCCTCGTGGTGCTGTTAGAAGATGAAGTGAGATTAAAGGTACTTAGAACCCTCCTGCATCTTCTGACTCAGATTCCAGGCAGCTGGAACACGGTGGATATGCCGAGGGAAACCCTCCTCTGACCAGTGGGCTGGCAAGGGGAGCCTTGAAAGGTTGAGAGCACGGGGAAGCGCCCTATCTTATTTTCTTTCTCCTGGTTTTGCCCAGAGGCTAACCCCTGTCCCGAAGCTGCTGCACTCCCAAGGTGGCAGTAGCAGCAGAAATGACTGCAAGAGTCATTTTGAGCCAGCTGCAGTGGCCTGAGCCTTTAATCCCAGACCTGGGGAGGCTGAGATAGGAGGATTGTAGGTTTGAGGCCAGCCTTAGCAACTTAGCAAGACCCTGATTAAAAATAAAAAATAAAAAGGGCTGGGGGTATAGCTCAGAGGTAGAATGCCCCTAGGTTCAATCCTCAATACAAAAAAATCAATTGATTAATTAAAATGCAATATTATAAATATTCACACAACTTAAAAGAAAATAGGACAAGGAAAACAGAAAAATGGAAAACAGAGGAGACAAACAAAATGAGAACAAATGAGAAACAACAATCTGAACAATAGACCTAACTCCAACGATTTCAATAATTACATGAAGTGTACAACAATTTCAAGACTGGTATGGGCAGGTGGGATTTTAAAGAAATGACCCAACACTATGCTGTCAACATGAAGTCCTCTCTCTCTCTCTCTCTCTCTCTCTCTCTCTCTCTCTCTCTGTCTCTCTGTCTCTTTCTGTGGTACTGGGGGTTGAACTCAGGGGTATTCTACCTCCAAGCTACACCCTCAGCCCCATTTTATTTTTGAAAACGGGTCTCACTAGGTTGATAAGAGTCTCACTACTTGCTGAGACTGTCCTTGAACCTGCTATTCTCCTATCTCAGCCTCCCAAGTACTGGGATTACAGGCATATGCCACCACGCCCGGCTCTCCCAGCCCTTTCTTAATTTTAATTTTTTATTTTGAAACAGGGTCTTGCTAAGTTACTGTGCACTGGTCTGGAACCTGTGATCTTTCTGTCTCAGCCTCCCAAGTGCTAGGATTATAGGCGTGAGCCACCATGCTCAGCTATGATGCCCACTTTAATGTAGTGATACAGGTAGGTTGAAGGGGGAGGGTGGGGAAGATATGTCATTCAGACATGACGCTGGGGGAGGTTAGAATGGCTGTCTCGATGCCCAGCCATGGGGCTTCACCAAGGAATTTAGCAGGTTCTGTGTGTGGCGACGCTCCATGATGACAGGCTAGCCCAGTAGGAAGCTGTCATAATCGTAGGCATTTATACATGAGCAAGAGTTTAAAGCACACGGTGTCTGCGGTGGGAGACAGCAGGCAGGAAGGCCGCTGGGAGGCAGAGCTGGGAGCCTGGGTCACGAGAGGAGCAGAGCTGGGCTCAGGAGGCCATGAGAAGGCCACATGGACAGCCCGGGCTGCACAGGGCGGTGCCTGCAGAGCAGGCACAGTGGTGGCCCAGATGAGGACTCAAGGACAGCAGGGCGACCTCAGCAGGGGGAACCGGCAAGGCGAGGGTATGCGGGGGCAAGAAGGACCCTGGGCTTCCTGCAGCCCCTGACCCCTCGGCATAGATACCCCCACGGACACGTTGATACTTCGTGGCCCATGTCCACCAGCAGGCTCCATCTGATGACCCACCCACAACTTGTCTCTTTGTCCCCACTTTTGATGTGCATCTGCCCAATGGCTGGCATCAGAGGCTGTACACTCTTCCTTGTGAAAGTCAAGCGAGTATTCGGAGCACTTTAATATAAAGGACCAGGTGTGGCCACTGGGAACGTCGTAGGCTCGGAGGGGCTGGCTTTATAGTGAGGAAATGGTGGCCAGAGAAGGGCCTGTCATGGCCCTGGGCTCAAGGCGCTGGTTCCCAGACCCCAGCCAGACCCCGCAGCCCCAGGACCTTTCGGTGGAAGAGACATGCTGGCTCCACCTAGGAGGAAGAAGTGTTCCGAAGCCCGGATGGACACCCATCACTGATGACTTCCCTGCTTCCCTGCTGCTCAGGATTCCGGAATCATCTTTTCCCTTAGGTCAGCCAGGAAGTTCCGTTTTCAGCCACTCTTGCCACCTGCCGGAAGCTGATCTCATTTTACAGGGTTGGTGGAGGGCTCCCCGAGGTGCAGGGGGTGCTCGGCCTGTCCTCCAGAACTTCGGGGCCCGTTTAGGAGAGAGGCAGGCCTGCTGCGGGTGATGATACAGGCAGAATGTGAGGGGCTCCCAAAGAGCAATCCAGGCAAGGGGCAACCGGGGAGCATAGCAAGAAGGAAAAACTTCAGGAGACAGGGGGCTGTTCTCATCCCCTGCCCCCCAGAGTGCTGGCCCTGCTTCCCAGCCTCACTTTGCTCTGCCACCCCCACACGCAGCCCAAGAGCTCGGTCAGGGGCTTCTGGTGAGAGGCAGTGCTATGGTTTGGATCTGTATGTCCCCAAAGGCTCATGTGTTGAGGCTCGGTCCCCCTCACAGCAGTGTTCAGAGGGTGGCTCTTGGAAAGTGGCTGCATCACCAGGGCTCTGCCCTCATCAGTGGATTAACCTGCCAAAGGCTTCCTATCGGAACAGGTTTGGGGTAGGGGCTTATTTATAAGAGTCAGCGTCCCTGCTATCTTTCTCCCTCTCTCAGCAGCCCTGCTCCGCCACACATACTCCCTGCTGTGATGTTTCCTGGATGCCACCTGGTGAGCAGCTTCCTCTGTTACATGCTCCCGCCATGAGGCTCTGCCTTACCACAAGCCCAAAAGTGGAGCCAGCCAAACATGGACTTGGCCTCTGAGTCAGTGAGCCAGGACGAAGCTTTTCCCCCATGGACTTGGCCTCTGAGACCGTGAGCCAGGACGAAGCTTTCCTCCTGTGGACTGAGTCTCTGAGACCATGAACCAGGAGGAAGCTTTCCTCCCATGGACTCAGCCTCCGAGACCGTGAGCCAGGGCGAGGCTTTCCTCCCGTGGACTTGGCCTCTGAGTCAGTGAGCCAGGACGAAGCTTTTCCCCCATGGACTCGGCCTCTGAGACCGTGAGCCAGGATGAAGCTTTCCTCCCGTGGACTGGGCCTCTGAGACCGTGAGCCAGGACGAAGCTTTCCCCCCGTGGACTGGGCCTCTGAGTCGTGAGCCAGGACGAAGCTTTCCCCCTTCCTGTTGTTTTCCTCGGGTGTTCTGCAACAGCGATGGAAAGCTCACTAATGCAGGTGGGATGCTGGAAGCTTCCATCAAGGAGACCGCATCGGAGCAGGGGCTGAAGGTTCAGAGAGATCTCAGTGATGGAGGACAAGAGTCAGAGCTTCCAGGCTCAGCTCACAGAGGCCGGGGGCTGCGATGTGTCGCCTGCCTGAGGGAAGGCTGGAGGCGCAGGCCCACAGGGCTAGTGAGGGACAAGTGCTGAGGGTCAGCACCACTGAGGCACGTGGGGTCCAGCCTCAGTGGAGACCAGGGAGAGGATGACCCATCAACCAGAGACAGGATGGACTGCCATCCCCTGTGAAGAGTTGCTCAGGGAGCTCCCCAGCCTCAGCCTCTGTCCCCGCCGCCTCCCCTTCCAACTGGCTGCAAATTCTCCCTCTGGCCCATACCCTTGCCTTCTGTGCCCAGCCCCCAACTTTGCCTCTTCTTTCTTTCTGACTCTTCTCCCAGTGACTTCCTCTTCCTGCAGTGAGGCGGGTGGGGGCGGGGCTGGCAGGAGAGGAGGCGAGAAGGGAAGCAGCATGAGGGGTAGGAGGGTGTTGCGCAGGAAATGCGTGGGTGCCTACAAGGCTCCAGGGTTCTTCTCACTTCATCCCCCGAGCCACACCAACAGGGTGCAATGGAGACCCCAGGCTGTGTGGGTGCCAGGCAGCAGCTGGGGGGCGTAGGAGAGGGAAGAGATGACCACTTGGGGCTTCCATAGCACGGATCCCCAGGCAGCCACTGGCCCCATGACACAGTCTCTTCCTCCTCTCCCTTCCTCTTTGTAGCTTCGTCCCTTGTGGGAAAGGACTGAAGAGGTGGCATTCCGGCTTCCCTGACTCACCCAAAGGAGATGTCAGGGCACCCAGGAGGGGCTGGCCTTCAGCCTGCACAGGGGCTGCCAAACACCGGGACTCACTTCCCAACCCTCCTCAAACAGACGGTCTTGGCTCTCTGGGGAACTATTCTGAGAAGTGTCTTACAGGCCTGTGGCAGGGTGGAAGACTTGGCTCTAACTCAAAGGAGATTGAGCAAGGAAAAAAGTTAAGCAATCATCAACTCTGGAGGAAAATCAGAAAGTTATATACGGAAGAAAATGTACTTATGGCCTGTCCACTTGGCTCAGCAATGAACATTTACATGGTTAGAATAACAAAAGGATTAGATTTGGATTAAAAATGAAACCCTGCTACAGCTCCACAGCCCCGGTGGAAAGGGGGGAAGTAATGCCCTCGTCTACCAAAACAGGAAGGTCGTGATGCCTCCTCGCGCTCAAATCCGAGCGCTCTCTCGTCTTCAAGGGCCAGTCTACCTGTGGGGGCTGGTGCAGGTCAGGTGGGGGTGCCTGGCCCTAACATGGACTCGGGCCTCTGCTTGCCCTCTGAGCTTGTCACTTCTCCTTCCGGTGCTTACCAAATCCCCATTTCCTGTTCCACGTGTGGGCTCCACTGATTCTCAAACAGAGCTACTTGAGAACATTTTGCGGAATGAGTGCCCGCAGAAAGTCTGAGCAGCTTCTATCCAGGCAACTTTCCACTTTCCACCAGATTCTGTGACTCAGTCTCCATGGCTCTTCCTCAGCTCTTTGCCTGGCTAGGGGTGGGGGGCTGATGTAGGGTGGGAGCTTGATCTTGGGGTTTTACAGGGCAGGGGGCAGGAGCAATGTGGCCTCCTCAAGACACTTGGTGCCTTTCCTTCTCTGGGCCTGTTTCCCTTACTTTCTGGGGTGTTGTGAAAACAAGTGACAGGGTCCTACAAAAGGCCTGGTACACAGTAGGTGCTCAATAAATGTAAAGATGAAGATAACAAAAAGATGAATGAGCTGGGTGTGATAGCACACACCTGTAATCCCAGTACTTGGGAGTCTGAGATGAGAGGATCACAGGTTCAAGGTCAGCCTCAGCAACTTAGCAAGACTTTTAGCAACTTAGCCAGACCATGTTTCAAAATAAAAAAGGACTGGAGTTGTGGCTCAGAGGTAGAACCCCCTGGGTTTAATCCCCAGTACAGAAAAAAAGAAAGAAAGAAGGAAGAAAGGAAGGAGAGAGAGAGAGAGAGAGAGAGAAGTGTGGGGCTTGGTTTTAGTGCTCATGGAGCTTTTGATAAAATTAGAGCTGGTTTTTTTGGAGTGGAGGGTTTACATATGGGCTTACGGAGAAACTTCTTCCGATTGGATTTTCTGCTTCTATCTTTGAACTTTTGATTTTTCTGCATCAGCGTCTTTGCATGTCATGGGTAGGAATCCCCCCTTACCTCCTGGAGATGTGGTGAGGATGAGACCTTGGCCTTCCCTGAGCAGAGGGGACAAGGTGACAACAGTGCAGAGGAAGGCCTGGCGCCCCGAGGCCGTGGGGAGAAAAGCACCTGCCCGTCCCACCCCAGGAGAAAGGGCAGGTTGAGGTCTGGGATGATCAGCGACACTGAGGACCCTCACACGGCACCCACTTCAGCGCCCGGGAAGGCCCATGCTTCAGCCACATCTAATCCCTGGCCACGTCCTGACCCCGCCAACCGCACGCCCCACCCTGAAGGGGCCTGTGTGCCCCCTTCCTCCCCGGCTGGGAGCTGTCCCTTCCGGGCCCAGCGTGGCACTTGACAGGGAAGGTGTCCCATGCGTTGTGGAGAGGTGAACACCTGAGATCAGGTGTTCCAGCCTCTGCCCCGCCGCGCCCTGGAAGGCAGCATGGCCAGGCGGCTGCACCTTTCCCTGCCCCTCCCCTCGCCAGTTCTGGGTCCGGGTCCAGAGAAGACCTCTCATCCCAGCAGGACCTGTCCAGAAAGGTGCGCCATCCTTCTCGGGAAGCCCCTGCCTGGAGACGTCTCCTTCCACCTGCTCCCTCTTAGGTCTCTTTCTCACTAATAGCCGCAGCTGGACTGGCTTCTTGCACACTGAGGAGCCGTGCAGGTGCGTGGTGGCCCATGAGGCCAGGCTGAGGTCCAGGGCGGCTGCTGGGCAGGTGGCCACACTGCCCAGGCTGGGTTCTGAAAGACCCCCGTTCCCATTAGTAAAATGCAGTGCCAGATCTCAAGGAGGAGCAGGTGACGTATTAGAAACTCCCAGCAGACACTGGGGTGGGGTGGGGTGGGGGTGGACTCCCGGCCCAGCCAGGGTGGCAAATGAGGAGGGGCAGGGCTGGGAGGCGGAAGTAGATGATGAGGCTTTCCTCCAGAGATACGGCTGGCCCCGCAGGGGTGAGGCTGAGGTGCAGCGGGCAAGAAGGGGAACTTGTACTCTAATGCGGGTGTCACCCACCCACGGAGAGAGTGACTCACTCCAGGTCCCACGGAGGGGAGGGGCCGCGCCGATGACCAGTGAGACTCACCCTTTCACACTAACGCAACAACAAAAATTCCAGGCTAAAACGGGCTGTGTGGCAGGGAGAACGCAGACCCCGGGTGGTGCCCTGCCTGCCACAGCTCTGGGCGATGGGATCAAAGTGATTTCAATGTTTTCAACTAGTTTTCCAAATTGTCTGTGATAACCAGGTATTCACATTATAATCAGAAAAGAATGCTATTATAAATCAAGTTCACTGGATCCCAAAACAAGCACAAAAGGACCCAGACCCCAGGAGCCAGCTCTCTGGCTAGTTTAGGAAAGGGCGGTCATGAGGGAAGAGAAAGGAGAAACTCAAAGACCCGGGCACCCTGCTCTTCGACCCCCAGGGTGGGGGGCTGCCAGGGCCACCCTTGAGGCTAGCGTGGGGCCGTGGTCTCCTGCCCTGGGAGCACAGCGCCCTGTTGAAACCACCCTGCAACCTCTTCCTCCCTCTACCCCCGCCACTTCCTCTGAGCCACCCTCCGCATCGCAACATGAGTCGGACACATTATTTTCACCCCAAGGGTTTCCAAAAGTGGGAACTTCACAGTGCCAAATCATTGCATCTCAGCTTCCGGTAGCACCCCAGGACAGGACAGGCAGGAAGGGCACCCCAGGTTGCTGTGGGCAGGGGGCACAGGCTGGGACAGCGGTCCCCAGGATCACCTGGAGGCCAGAGTGCCTGGGTCAAGGAAATCTGCAGGCTACAAACAGCACTGCAGAAACCCAGATGTGGTTTGTTGTGTGTGTGGTACTGGAGACTGAACCCAGGGTCACCCTACCACTGAGCTCCATTCCCGGTCCTTTTTAATTTTTGTTTTGAGATAGGGTCTCACTAAGTTGCCCAGGCTAGCCTCAAACTTGTGATCCTCCTGCCTTAGTGTCCCAAGTCACTGGGATTACAAGTATGTGCCACCACCCTGGCCCAAACTTTGTCTTTAATCTCAAGCTGCCATAAACCAAAGCCAAAGCCAGCAGGTCACTAGGCAGAGGTGACCCAGCCCAGCTGTGCTCTCCCTGCCTAGCACACCAAGTCTCCACCCGCCGACCTGGTCTCCAGCACCCAGTCACCCATTGAGCAGTACAACTGGGTGGAGGCCACACGCAGGAGCCACCACTTCCACCTGTGCAGGTGGCCCCTGTCCTGCTGCGGGCAGCTGCTCACCTTTTCTTGCACCAGACTTCCGGGAACTGCTGGGAAGTGGCCTGTGTCCCTGGCAGCACCAGGCGTGGTGGGGCTGGGGACTTGGTGCCCACCTTAGGCTCCCAATCGGTGGCCAGTGGATGGAACATGCTGGACCCAGCTGGGGCTGCCTGCGTCTCCTCCTCAGAACCTCTTCTTCGGATAGGGAGGTGGGTCCTGGAGAATGGGTGAGAGAGAGGAAGCCCCCCTCCATTGCTGTGAGCAGCTGGAGAGGCAGGCAGGGCTGGGGTGGGACTCAGGACTCTGCCCTGTGCTCAGGTGGGAGAAGGGGCCTCTGCCTGAGATGCCCACTCCAATAACACGACACCCTACCCCCTGACACACACCCTCTCTCTCTGCCCCGGCCACCCAGGCTACGGTGCTGCCCGCAGGACCTCAAAGAATCTCCCTGGCAGCCCTGCGGTAGAGATGGGGAAACTGAGGCTTGGGGAGTTCAGGCCTTGGCCAAGTCACCTGAGGTGCGAGGTACAACAGAAATACCACCCTCCAAGCCTGGCTCGGGCCCCTGGGGGACTGAGGGGGGCCTTCCTGCCCTGAGAATGGCGGGGCACAGAGGCCCTCCTTGGTCCAGCCAGGGGCAGAGTGGGGACGGCCGAGGAGGGCTTTCTCCAGTGTTACGGGCGGGTGGCCTCTGTTCCCACAGCCTGGCAGGCTCAGGGCCTGAGGTGGCCCGAGTGGGGCGAGGGGCACAGCACTCCTGGGCCAGAAGGACGGGGTGAGGTGCAGGCAGCGGCCCGGGTCTCAGTCTCCATGGTGTTACAGTGGGAGCGGCGCTGTGGGCTCTTTCCTTCAATTCAGATCAGATTGTCTGAAGAGAGGAATTAAAAACTAACGGGCAGCTTGGTTGCAGCGCTAACAAAATTTTATTACAAAGTCAGTAGGAAATAGAAAAAGAAAAGAGAAAAAGCAGCGTGCCTGGAAGACATGCTGGAGAGCCCCAAAGTGGAACTCTGCCCCTCCCTCCAACCCCGGCCCCTTAAATACAATTCTCACATTGGTATGGTTTTATCAGTGTTACCAAGGCAATGAGCTAGTAACTTATTTCTTAGGCATAACTTATTCCTTAGGCAGGTGGTGCCTTTAAGTCTATTAAGTGTACTTACTAAGCGCAGAGGTCAATAATCTATCTTGTTTTTACCCCTATTGTATTGAGCTGTATTGGTTGTCTATCAACTATGGGCACTTTGATGTAACACATGGAGTTTGCCTTTCTCATACTGAGGCCGAGTCACAAAGAATAGGAGGGAAACAGAGGCACTGATTACAGCCAGAGTGGCTGTGTACTGTGATCTTAGGGCTAAAGCCTTAACTGCCTCTATGGTGCTCTTAAGTCTCTGCGTGCTTCTAAGGCTAGAGGCTTCAATTGTCTTTACATTCTTACTATGGGTTAATCATTAGAACAAAGGAGCAGAAGAGAAGGGAGGGGGAGCTCTTGGAATGTACTGAGCTACCGCCCCTCCCTGCCTGAATGACTGCCTTTTACATTTTACTGGAAATTAATATCAGAGCAATTTTCCCAAACCCGCACACTGGGACACTTTGCCACCCCCACGTCAGCCGGTCAGCAGGCACCAGTGCCCCAGGCCCACGCCCTGGCAAGAAGCCCAGAAGCCTGTCAGGCGCACGAGCGCCCTCGGGTGACAGGCAAAGGAGTCACAGGAAAAGTCAGAGCTAACTCGGGCCGCCGCGCGGCTCCAGGCACCTCTGAGGCTGGGACGGAGGACCACCAAGGAGGGGAGGATCGGCTACTGGAGGCTCAAGGTTGGCAGGGGCACATGATGCCAAGTGTACCAGTCAGGGGACAGGAGGAGACACAACGACAGCACCTAAGGGAGGGGGCCTCAAGAGGAGGTCAAGGCCAGGGGTTGTCTTTCAGGGTGGTGGAGGCCTGGAGGCCCCTCTGGAGAGAAAAGGGGTACAGTGAGCAGAGGGTCCAGAGAGAAATGTAGGCAGATTCATCGACTGTTTTTGAGGCAACAAAAAACTTAGTTGATGCCCAAGAGGGTGTTTCTTCCCAGGACGTCCAAGGCCAGTCTGTAGCTGGGCCCCTGGAACGGCACAGGAAGGAAAAATATCCCTGTGAAAATAGAGAAACAACTGAGCTAGACAAAGGAGCCTAAGGGACAGAAGAGGCCAGAAAGTATGGATGTACTCAACAGCTCGCCAGGTACTTTGGAACTTTCCCATTCTCTGTAAGTTTTCTGCAACATAGTAAAACAGGAACAAGACCTCAATAGAAAGAGACCAGTAACCTCAAGAGGCTAGGGGCTAACATCTGACCATGACCCCCTCTGGCCCAATCGACCACCCAACAGTCAGACACAATGATGTAAGCGGAAACCTACATACCAGACTAGACCCCTAATAGGAAAGACCGTCTTGCTCAATATTTCCCAATCCTGAAAGAACTCCAGCCTCTTTGGAGTTCTCTCCAGCCCACCTAATTATGTACTCTAATAAGAATCCAACCTTAGCTGGGTGCAGTGGTGCACACCTGTAATCCCAGTACTTGGGAGGCTGAGACAGGATTACAGGTTTGAGGCCAGTCTCATCAATTTAGCAAGACCCTATTTCAAAAAAAAAAAAAAGGTGTAACTCGGTGATAGAATGCCCCTAGGTTCAATCCCCAGTACAAATAATAATAATAAGAAGAAGAAGAAGAAGAAGAAGAAGAAGAAGAAAAGAAAAAAAAAGAAAGATAGACAGACTGGCCCAGGCTTAACCCCTGGCGACACATCTCTCTCTGAGATTGCCAGCACCCTGCTCTGAGAATGCGTGCCTTTGCCTTTTGCTCCTAATAAAGTTCTTCCTCTTTTTTGCTAAAACCGGTGTCCTCCTTAAATTCTTTTCTGTAAGTCAAGAGCCTAGAAGATGTCTCCCCCCAACCTTGGACCCCAACAAGGTGACAGTAAGGGCACTAATCCCCTCACAAGGGCCACGCCCTCATGACCTAATGACCTCTTAGAGGTCCCACCTCTTTTTTTTGGCGGGGCGGGGTGGGGGGTACTGAGTAATTGAACCCAGGAGTTTTCTACCTCTGAGCTACATCACCAGCCCTTTTTATTTTTTATTTTCAAACAGGGTCTCTCCAAGTTGCTAAACGTCTCACTGTGTTGTTGGGGCTGGCCTTGAATCTATGATCCTCCCATCTCAGCCTCCTAAGTGCTGGGATTATAGGCATGTGCCACCACACCCGGCTGAGGTCCCAGCTCAATACAATGGCAATTAAATTTCAACATGAGTTTGAGAGGGGTCAAACATTTAAATCATGGTGGTGTGGAGTACTGGGTAGACAGTGGAAGAGGAGGTTGGTCTTTAACAAATACGGTTTTTAAAATCAGGCACAATCTCATGGAGCAATCTCAGACTGGAGTGGATATTAACAGGTAAAGTGAACTGCTGCTGAGACAATAACATTCGCTCTGGCCCAGGCACATAGGCGATCACTTCCCGGAGACCCTGGGATCAGACTCGGAGGGTACACCAGGCCAACGGAGCTCCTGGGAGGACTGGTTAGAACAAGTCTAGCTGGAGAAGAAAAAAAATGACTTACAAAAGGCTCAGTAAGTCTCCGAAGACATATGTAGACACAAACTTCCTGAATAAATCCCAAAGGGGGTGTACCTACCACCTTGGACCTTGGCCACCTATGCGGTATCTGTCCAGTCCCCCAGCTGGCACCATCTTGTCCTCCCCCAGAGGGGCACCCAGTTCTGCCCAGACCCACTACTCCTCTCCAAAGCCCGTCTCACTGTGGATCGGGACCGGGGTCAGTCCCGGCTGGGGCATGCTGGTGTCCAGCACCCTCCCTGGTGGGGAGAAGGTGGAGGGGTGGTGGCTGCCTTGGGTAGGCCTGGACTCAGAAGCCTTCCTGTTTGGCCCGAAACATGGCCTGTTTTGTCCTGTTGTTTTATTCTAGATGTGTCCAAAAGGGGACTGTGGGAACCATAGCTTACCCTTGGCCTGTTCACTAAGCTGGTCACCACCTCATTTCCATTTATTGATTTTGTGGTACTGGGGGTTGAACCCAGGGACATTCTACCTCCGAACTTCAGCTCCAGCCCTTTTTTATTTTCTTGTTTTGAAACTGGGTCTCGCTAGGTTGCTGAGAGTTTCGCTGCATTGCTGAGTCTGGCCTCAAACCTGTGATCACCCTGTCTCAGCCTCCAAAGTACTGGGATTATAGGTGTGCGCCATTTACGTGAACGAGTAATATCCAGTTCCAGGAACTGTTCTGAGGACTAAACACCACAGTGTACACAAAGACGTCGACAGGTAGCGACAAGGTGTTACTCCACCGTCACCACCCTGTCTGTACCAGTCCTTTGCGACAGAAACGCCATTTCTCAAAATATGCACCCCGAGGCCTTTGCTCTTTCCATTGCTCCAGGGCCATTTTGCAAGTGTCCTGTAATAAGCGCCTTCGTGTTCTTCCGACGCGCTTGCTCGGGTCCCGCCGGCAGACACTGCCCGTGCCCAAACACCGGGCGGCCAGCACTGCGCACGCGCGCCGGGGAAGCACTTCTGGGCGCGCGGATCCCGGCGGCCGAGGTTCCTGTTTCCGCCCGGCGGCGACAGCGGCGGACCGACTTCCGGGAGGCTCTTCCGCGTGCGCGCCGGCGCGGGGTTCACGAGTTTGTGGGAAGATGGGCAAAGTGAGGGGGCTGCGGGCCCGCGTGCACCAGGCGGCGGTGAGGCCCAAGGCGGAGGCCGCGCCCGGCCCCGCGCCCCCCGCGCAGGAAGCCGCCCTTCCGCGGGCCTCGGCCGCGGGGGCGGTAACGAAGGTAAGGTCGGGGCGGGCTGTCACGTGGTTCCGGGCTGGGTTCGCCCAGGGTCGTGGACCCCGAGACCGCTGGTGCCGCGCGACCGCGCAGAAGACCGCACGGGGCTCCCGGGAGAGGGAAGCCAAGGAAACTCCCTCGGCTCAGGAAAAGCAGAGCGCGAACTGAAAGAGACGCGGTGCCGCTTCGCACCTTCTCCCTGTCCCCATCCCACCCACCCCTAAGCCCCGCTCATCTAGTCGCCATTCTAGGCATTTCATATCAATGGGATCAGATCGTGGACTTTCGTGTTTGGTTCTTTCACTCATCGTAGCACTTTCAAGGCGCATCCAGGTGGTAGCACGTGTTGGCACTGAGACCGCATTTTGTTTTTCCAGGTGCTGATCCTTGAGCTGTACTGGAGGCATGTGCTGGTGTCTGTCACCAAGGGTCTTGCTTGGAGGCAGCCGAGGAGATCCGCTGGGGGTCACGGCTTTGGATCAGTAATGCTAACAAAGCCATGGGCCGTGCATTTTACACCTTCACAACAACCCTGACCCTCATTTTGCTGTTGAAAAATCTAAGAGCTAAATAAGTCACCAAGGACACCCAGCTACTCAGTGGAGTTGCTAACGTTTGTCAGAATCTGGTTTCGCCGTCCTGGCTTTTTTTTTTTTTTTTGCGGTACCAGGGATTGAACGAAGGGGCGTTCTACCTCCGCGCTACGCCCCCGGCCCTATTTTTTTTATACTTTATTTTGAAACCGGGTCTCACGAAGTTGCGGAGGACCTCACTAAGTAGAGAGAGCGAGAGCGATAGAGAGAGAGAGAGCTGAGGCTGGCCGCGAACCCGGATCCTCCGGTCTCCGCCTCCCAAAGTACTGGGATTACAAGCGTGCGCCACCACGCCTGGCCGTCCTGGCTTTAAAACAACCAAAGAAAAAAGTATTGAGATGTCATTCACATGTCATAAAACTCATTCGTTTATAGTGTACAACTCAGCGGTTTTTAGTAGATTCAGAGTTGTGCAATCATCATTATACATTTCCAAATATTTTTTATCAGCCCCGAAAGAACCCCAGTCATTCTACCAATCTCTAGTCTACTTTCTGTTTCTATAGATTTGTCTGTTCTGCACATTTTCTATACATGGAATAATACAATATGGCGCAGGTGTGGCTTCTTTCACTTAGCATGTTTTCAAGGGTTATCCTTGTAGCATTCTTTCTGTAGCATTAATTTCTTATTCTGTTTATGACTGTTGATGTTGTTCTTGAAGCACAAAAGTTTCTACTTTTGATAAAGTTCAGAAGTCTCTTTTTCTTTGTTGCTTATGTTTTTACTCTCACATCTAAGAAACTATTGCCTTATCCAAGGCATGGGAATTTATTTCTATGTTCTTACAATTTTATAGTTTCAGCTTTTAAGTCTTTGATTCATTTTGAGTCAATTTTTATGTATGGTGTGAGGTTGGGGTCCATTTTCATTCTTTTGCATGTGGATTTCTAGTTGTCATGGCACTATTTTCTTTTTTTGCAGTACCGGGGATTGAACCCAGGGGCATTTTACCTCTGAGTTATACCCCCAGCCCTATTTTTTATACTTTATTTTGAAACCAGGTCTCACAAAGTTGCGGAGGGCCTCACTAAATAGCTGAGGCTGGCTGCGAACCCTGATCCTCTGGTCTCTGCCTCCCAAGTACTGGGATTACAAGTGTGCGCCACCACGCCCTGCCTCACGGCACATATTTTCTGAAAAGACTTCTTACACCATTGAATTATCTTGGGACTTTGTCAATAGTTAGTTGGCATGCCACTGTGGAGAAATGTCCCTGTTACAGTGTAAAAAACAGCTGACCGTTGCACACAAACTTGTGTATGTGGTGGCCGGTGAGGATGTGTGCTCTGCCCTCAGCTCCCAGGGGCTCCTCTGCAAGGAGGACTTGGCTTCGCTGCCCTGCTCTGCACACACCCCTGCCTGCCCTTCCATCCAGGTAGCCATAGACTACCTGCTGAGTCCTGACCTATCCTTGTTTACTCTTAGGGAATCTGGGTGAGGGAGCAGCTGACCAGCTCTGTCCTTTCTTGGCGCTCCAGCTAGATTCTCTCACCTCTGTCTTGTCTCTCTCCCTCTGTAAAGTGCAGGAGGCAAAATTTTACCTCCACTCTCTTAGGGTTTTTCAGATGGGCCCGAGATTTAAACCAATGTGAGACAGATTAATAGGAGAAAAGCATACAAATTCATTTAAAACATGCACATTTATTTAATTTGAGTTTTACATGACCTGGGAGCCCTCATAAGGAAATGTAGACCCAAAGAAGTAGCAAAATCTAAATGCTGTGTGTGTGTGTGTGTGTGTGTGTGTGCACACATACGCTTGCTGGGGAAGGAACCCAGGGCCTCTTGAATACTAAGCACACACACTCTACCACTGAGCTACACCCCTAGCTCCTAAATGCTTTTATGCTAGGTTAACAAAGAGACACAGAGTAACTGAATTATGTGGAGAGGCTAAAGGAAGATAAGAATTATTACCAGGGTCTGTTTGTCCAGAATTCGCAGCTGTGACTTCCTAGCCCTGATGATAAGAGTAGAAGGAAGAGGTCTTCCATTTCGGGTCTCTTCTGCTTCCAGGAAGAAGGGGTGTCATAGCACTCTTGCATCTGCCACTATTTTAAGTGCTCTTAGCCCAAATATTCCTGCCAGAGTGGCATATTTTGGTGTGTCAATAAAGAACCCCCTGGGCGTTGGTGTTGCCCCCCTGCAGAGGTCATAGAGCTGGAATGAGCCAGGTAGGCATGGGGGTGGGTGTGGCTGACATGACTTGGAGGGTTCTGAATCTTGATTTAGGGATGGCTGTGGGTTGGACAGCCTGGGGGCAAGGCTGCCTTGGCTAGAGGGGAGTGGTAGAAGGTGAAATGAAGCAGTGGGAGGGAAGCGGGGACTAGGCGCAGAGCCCTTCTTCCATCTGAGGCTGGAAGGTGGCCTAGGCGCAGGGCATTCTGGGAACGGAGCTGGTTCTCCAGGTCCTCCCTGGCAGAGAAGTGGGAGCTGTGTCCTGCACATCCTGTCCCTGCTGCAGGACTGTCCTTGGGCTTCCCTCTGAAACCACAGAGCCAGCCTGACATCGGCTTCTTTCTTTCCTTTTTATTGGGGACTGTAGGACTGGGCGTTTGTCCACACCGACATCTTTGCCAAGACCCAGATAGATGCCAGTGCCTTGGTGCAGAGACTGGAGCTGGATCAGAAGAGTGTCGCCTCCCTCAGGAGAGGTGAGTCCCCCCACCCAGGGGCAGGAGTGGGGCTGGAGTGGGAGGGATCTGCCCTGCAAGTTACTCATCAACCTGTGCGCCAAGAAAAGCTGTGCTTTTTTGGGGGGACGGGGTACTGGGGATTGAACCCAGGGGTGTTCTACCTCTGAGCTACACCCCCAGACTTTTTTTATTTTGAAACAGGGTCTCACTAAGTTGCTGAGGGCCTTGCTAAATTGCTGAGGCTGGCCTCAAACCTGTGATCCTCTTTTCTAAGCCTCCCAAGTATTGGGATTACAGGCGTGTGCCAGTATGCCCTGCAAAGCTGTACTTTTAAAATAAGATTTTATTTTCATGGGAAGATTTAAAGATATGCAAAAGTAGAAACAACAGTGTTGAAAAACTCCACGTGGTTGGGCGTGGTGGCGCACACTTGTAATCCCAGTACTTGGGAGGCTGAGACAGGAGGATCACAGGTTTGCAGCCAGCCTCAGCTACTTAGTGAGGCCCTCCGCAACTTAGCGAGACCCTGTTTCAAAAATAAAGAATAAAATATAGGGCTGGGGGTGTAACTCGGAGGTAGAATGCCCCTGGGTTCAATCCCCAGTTCTGCAACAACAACAACAAAAAACTCCATGTGCCCATTACCTGCCTTCAGAACACACACAGGAAATTATTTTGAAGCAAATACCAGACTCCAAATATTTTATTCATAAATCCTTTAGTATATATGTCTAAGGGCTCTTAAAAAATAAATTAACTACA
The DNA here is from genome assembly GCA_004027185.1 of Glis glis. NCBI lineage: Eukaryota > Metazoa > Chordata > Mammalia > Rodentia > Gliridae > Glis > Glis glis. The sequence goes on from PVJS01005116.1 coordinate 52,821, forward strand.
GTGCCATTATTACACCTACATAAATAAGCAATAGTTTCTTAATATTAATAAGCACATGGGACTCACTTTTTCATGACCATCTCCTGAAAGAGTCTCTTGGTAGAAATCAGGCACAAGCAGGGTCCTCGGGGTGCCTCCTGCCTTCTCCACCGTTTTTCCCTTCATGGTTTTTATGATATGGGAGCAGGTTGTTTTCCTTTTGTGCCCCCCTATTTTGCCAGTAGCATTCTCCTGGTATCTTTCATTATGTTTCTCTGACCTAGACAGCCTTCCTAGCCCAAGCTTCTGTCTTTGAGCTGTGGCCTGTGGGGTTAGAGCATCTTGCCTAACTGGGTGCGTGCTTGGGAGGTGAGGGGCCTCAGCCTGGCAGGGGCCCCCCCCCCGACTTTCTGGAGAGAAACCCTTGTATATACTTCACGTGTGTGTGTGTGGGGGGGGTGCCGGGGATGGAACCCAGCGGTATTCTGCCTCTAAGCTACACCCCCAGCCCTATTTTATTATTTATTTTGAAACAGGGTCTCACTAAGTTGCAGAGGGCCTCACTCAGTTGCTGAGGCTGGCTGCGAACCTGCGCTCCTCCTGTCTCCGCCTCCCCAGCACTGTACAGGTGTGTGCCCCGCACCCAGCCCTTTTATAAACTTCTAATGGTGTTTTCTGCTGTGGTGACAGCTGAGCATTTAAAACAATAGCGGATATGACTGGGTGCTCAGTGTCTCCCACGGGCCCTCCAGGGCAGGCTGTTTGCCCTGGTCTTTTTGTAACCCTCCTGCATGTGCATGGTGCACCCTAACTTTAATCTGGCGTTTAGCAGCCACTTTTTTATCTACTGCTCTCACCGTCATTCTCTGCGGTGTTCCATGGTGTTCCATGGAATCCATACACATCATTTTCTTACCTGCTGTTGGGCAATTAATCAGCTCCTGGGTTTTCCTCTCATTTTTCCAGGTTTCCATCGACAGCTTGTAAATAACTCTTGCTCTGAGTTTTCATTATGTCTCAGGTATGATCGTACACCAAGCGTGTTCTATGGGGTCTTGTCATCTACATCACCACTTGGAATTTTAGGATTTTGCTGGAGGCACGTGTCTGCATTGCCTGCTGTTCTTTAGCCTTGACTCCCTCCCACTGACAGTTCCTCAGGATGTCCAGGTGTCCAGAGGCCTCGGTCCCCTGTGGGCAGCTGGCCTGTGTCTTGCTTCTCCCTCTTCTCCAGCACCTCTTCATTTTAAGGATTGGTCACTCTGCCCCTGACTGGCCAGTGCCCTGGTCCCAACAGGTGGGGAGGCTTCATAGCTCCCAGGATCGACTAGGGAGGGTGCAGGTTATGCACAGAGCTGCATCCGTGACGTGGTCACTGCTTAGTGGCCTGTCTGGCTGTGAAGGTACAGGCGGTGGCCTTGGTGGGCCTGTCTGCTTGCATTAGTGCGACACCTCCTTCCCATGTGCTTCGTCCTTGCCCAGGATTGAGTCAGAAAGCATCACACTCTGCGTGTCCCGCCCGCCTGGCTGTGGGTCCATCACCAGGAGGACAGTGGACAGCATGGTCCCCTCCCGTGTGCACACATGGACTGTCCTGCTGCATGCATGCCTGTAGCCCTGTGCAGCCCTGGAAGGTCCTGTGGGTGCTTTGTTGGTGGCGCCTTTCTGGTTTCTGCTGGAGCCTGCCTAGGACCCTTGTCTGTGCCCCAACTCTCCTCTGCCCCATTATAGGCAGAGGCTCTCTACCTCCTGGGAGGATCCACTGTGGGATGGTAGCCAGCAGTGTGTGGCTTCCCCTTCTGCCCTGGGAGGAGGGGTGTGGCACCGAGCTTAGGCTAGCCCAGAGCATCCCTTCGGCTCTCCCACCTTGCACCCCTAAGCCCCCCCTCAGCAAACAGCTTTGCTCTTTGAGCGGGGCCCCCGCATGCGCCCTTGGACCTGTGTGCGAAGCGGCTTGCGTATCTGCTCTTGAGGCGGGGTTGAGGGGCGGTGGCAGATCAGGTGAGCACCCCACCTCCTGTGCCCCTGCCTTGCAGTCCATGCCATTCTCAGAGAAGCACCTGGGGTCAAGCCCCGAGCTGCAGGCAGGGTGGGCGACGCGTGGCGGGAAGATGGAGGGGGCCTGGGGCTGCTGGAGCAGCTGTGAGAGGAGAAGCTCTGTCACTCTGTGAGCATACTGCCGGGCCGAGGACACCAGCAGGCAAGGTGGGAACAGTCTGCAGGAATGCTGGGCTGGGCGACAGGGCTGCTGGTCCATGGCCCTTGCCTGGCCCAGGTGACTCTACCTGTTCAGACCCTGACCTCTTCCATCTTGGAGCAGAGCGAGAGATCTTGAGCGCCCCTCCCTTGGAGGATGTGGCCTCTGCTGGAGTCCCTTCTGTGAGGACCTGTCCCTCTGTGTGCCTGTGGTCTGCCCAGCAGAGGGCAGCAGAGTCGCGTTTCCTTTTTTGATCTGCTGGGCTGAAGGGCAGTCCTGGGGTGCAGACCGCAGGGGCACTTGCTCCTGGGATCTCAGCTCCTGGCACTGTGCGGAACCTGAGGAGGCTCAGAGAGTTATCTTGGGATTTTTTATTTTTATTTTTAATTTTTTGGTACTGAAGATTGAACCCAGAGGCATCCTACCTCTAAGCTACATCCCCAGTCCCATTTTATTTCTTATTGGGAAATGGTCTCACTAGGTTGCTGAGACCCTCACTAAGTAGCTGAGGCTGGCTTTGAACCTGCGATCCTCCTGTCTCAGCCTCCCAAGTACTGGGATTACAGGTGTGTCTTGGGGGTTTTTTAAAAGACAGCTGTGAAGTCAGGGCTCTGACAGAAACAAGAGTGCTTCGTGGAATACTCTGGAGGGAGTCTTGGCAGAGAGCACTAGGCCTTGCTGCTCTGTGCGTGGCTGCTTTGCGGTGCGGGCATGGAGCTGGCGGGCTGAGGCGCTTGTTCCCACCCGTGCTCCTTGCGAGGCGTTGCGCAGGGAAGCCCGTGGATTGCCATGTTAGGCCTGGCGTCCTTGTGAGCAGCACTTGTGGAGATGACTGCATGCCAGGGGATGCTTCTGTGGGGCCCTCCCAGTGGCATTTCTTGGGTCTTCTTTCATAGTCATGTAGGGCAGTGCTGAAGCGTTTGTCTCAGCCCAGATGTGATCAGGAGCCGGGATGGAAACTGGGTTCCTCCCGTCCACGCTTCTTCCCTGGTCACCAGAGGCTTTTGGCGTCAGTGCCGTGGGACCCGTGAGCTCATCTTCGCAGAGCTGCCCCTCCCTGTCCCAGAGCACGGGGTGTGCTAGCAGGCGCTCCGCACAGCAGGATGGGCTGTGCCCGCATCACATTAAAGTCCCTGTTGGACTTCCAGCCTCACAGATGGTTTAAACGCGCAGGAGATCTGTGTGGGCCCGGCTGGGCCCTTCTGTGACTGGCTCATGGCTGTGGCCCCTTCATGCAGCGTGTGAAGAGACTGTAGGGGTGCCCACTGGGCCCAGAGGAGATACCTGACCTTCCAGGGCATTGGAAGCCCTGACTGCTGAGGCCAGCAGCGGGCTGTGGGGCGTCCAGCACAGGCAGACAAGAAGGAGGTAGAGAGGGAGGTGGAGGGTGGAGGTGGCTCTGGGGCTAGGTGTGCTCTGTCTTGGGAAGCAGGAGGACAGCTGGAGTCCCCTCCACCCCGTCCTGGTTGGGGCCTGGCCAGGTGTGGGGCTGACCCCACTGATTGCTGCTCCCTCCATGTCCCTGCCGCTGCACCTGTGGCCGAGACGTGAACATTAGGAACAACTTCTGCCTGAAGTTACTTGTGAAAAAAGTAACTTTTCACCAGGCATGGTGACGCACGCTTGTAATCCCAGTACTTGGGAGGCTGAGACAGGAGGATCACAGGTTCATGGCCAGCCTCAGCTACTTAGGCCCTCCGCAACTTAGTGAGACCCTGTTTCAAAATAAAGAATAAAAAATCGGGCTGGGGGTGTAGCTCAGAGGTAGAATGCTCCTGGGTTCAATCCTTGGTACCAGCAAAAAAAAGATAATAATAACATTTCATAACCAAGAAGGCAGCACACGCAGCATCAGGAGGCAGACCCAGCCCTGCCCCTGCTGTGCCTGCTTCTGTGTGCGGGGTCCTTGGGGCTGCTGCGTGCCTGCTGGCTGAGCTTTGTGGGGCCATGCACCTTCTGTCCTCTCAGAAGCGGCCCGTGTCTTAGTGGGTCCTCGGGGCTGCCGCGTGCCTGCTGGCTGAGCTGTGTGGGGCCGTGCACACTCTGTCCTCTCGGAAGCGGCCCATGTCTTAGTGGGTCACCAGGGCTGCCGCGTGCCTGCTGGCTGAGCTGTGCGGGGCTGTGCACCCCCTGCCCTCGGAAGCGGCCCGTGTCTTAGTGGGTCTTCGGGGCTGCCGTGTGCCTGCTGGCTGAGCTGTGCGGGGCCGTGTACCCCCTGCCCTCTCGGAAGCGGCCCGTGTCTTAGTGGGTCCTCGGGGCTGCTGCGTGCCTGCTGGCTGAGCTGTGCGGGGCCGTGCACCCCCTGCCCTCTCGGAAGCGGCCGTGTCTTCGTGGGTCTTCAGGACACCCTCACTGTGCTTTGTCCCAGCAGGGCCTCATGGACCAGGGGTGCTTCATCGCCTGTGTCGGGCAAGATGTTCAAGCCGATTCTGGAATCACTCTGAACTTTCTGTCTGGGAAGTGGGCCTGTCTTGGCGGTTCTTCTTTGCGACCAGAGGGCTGGCTCAAGAGCCATCCTCCCCTGTGGTCTCCCCTTGGTGCTTCAAAAGTGTCCTCCAAAGGCGGGTGCTGTGCCCCCACCAGTGGCTCTGCCTGGGTGGACATTTGGGGTTGTCTGGGCTTTGTGGGTCCCACCCTTGTTTGGGGTGCTGCTGCTCAGGCAAGCATGTAGCGTGCTTTGGACACCCTCCTGCCGGGGAGGCGGGTGGGGAGGTGTGTGTGAGCGTGGGGATCGCACTTTGGACCCAGCCTGGAGCTATTTCAGGTCTCAGCATACTTGTGCTGTGTGTGGAGCCCGGCTGCCAGTGTCCCGCCGAGGCCATCCACCATTCTCACGTCACCACGGCTGGGACAGACAGGGGCGGCAGGTTTTCAGGTAGACTGTGGGCAGCAGGGAAGGGGTGAAGCCGGTATGGTCTGTGTGTGGATGGGCTGCCTCTGGTCCAGCAGTGCCGTCCTGAGCCTGCTGGGCTCTGCCCTTGACCTGGCAGCCTCCCTCTGGCGCCCTCGCAGCCCCTCAGCAGCACCTTGAGGCTGGGCCCTCTGGAGTGTCCTCAGACCCTGACCCTCCCATGGAGGCCACGCGAGGACCACTGAGGCACCTGCTGTGGGTCAGGAGCCTCGAGCTGCCATGGCCTCTGGGTGGGTGTGACGCGGGCATGTTGTCCCCGTGTTGGGCCTGGAAGTGCTGCCGATGTGCTGGTTCCAGGGTGGGCTCTGATGGTGAGAGTGGGCTGTCTTCAAGGCTTCCTGAGAGATTCCTGCAGTGGGGTCCAAATCAGCCATTCCCCTCACAGGTGTACAAGGCGTGCCTCAGGCTCCTGGGTGGGGAAGCGCTGTGGGTCCTGTCTTGTGTTCTGTGCACATGAACAGTTGGAGCGGACCTCAGTGTGCCCCGGGACCGTGGGGCCTGGCTGCAGGGGGTTCATCTTCTGTTTACTCTTGAATGCAACAGTAGTTTGATGCTGATTCTCTTCCATTAGTTGGGGATGGTCTGAGCAGATGCAGAGGCCGCAGATAAGGAGAGGCTGTGAGAGGCCCGGGCACGCCGTGGCATGCTAGCCTGTGCCCGCTCCAGTTCAGTGCTGTTGGCTGCAGCGAGGTGACCTGCACACTTCCCGTTTCAGCCAGATCCGCTCCCCCGAGCAGGTCAGGGACGCTGCCTGTGGTCCTGTGCCGGACGCTGTACACTAGCTCAGGGCGAGTCTGCCCTCGCCTGGCGCCTTGCTGGATCCACCAATCCAGTGAGCTGTAGAGCTCTCCCCCTCTCCCCCCTCCCCCTCTCCCCCTCTCCCCCTTTCCCCCAGGGGCGTTCTACCCGAGCTACACCCCCAGCCCTTTTTTGTTTTTTGTTTTGAAATAGGGTCTCGCTAGGTTGTTGAAAGTCTTGCTGTGTTGCTGAGGCTGTCCTGGAGCCTGTGGTCCTCCTGTGTCAGCCTCCCAAGTACTGAGATTACAGGCGTGCGCCACCATACCTGGCTTGGGTTTTTTACATACGTAAACAGTGACAGTTTCAATTCTTTCTGTATTTTTTATTTACTTATTTATTTTTTACAGTACTGTGGATTGAACCCAGAGCTGCTCTACCACTTTGCCAAATCCCCAGCCCCTTTTTATTTTCATATGAGACAGACTTGCTAAGTTACCTGTTAGCCTCAAACTTGCGAGCCTCCTGCCTCAGCCTCCAGAGTAGCAGGGATTGCAGGTGTGCACCACTGCACCCGGCTCCTCTCTCTGTTCTTGGGCCTTTTACATAATCCCCGTGGGGGCTGAGAGGCTGCTTCCAGGTGAGGCTTGGTTATCTTCCCCGGGTGACTTCTGTCCGGGCAGATATGGAGCCCATCTCCTCCAGCGTGAGGCCGATGGTGGGTCTTGGGGTGGGGGCTGCCTGACATGACGGTGTGGAAAGCTCCTGTTGTTGACAGGTTCTGTTCCCCTTGGAGGCCGTGTCTCTGATACCAAATGCCTACCCGTGGGTCCTGAAAGGAAGACACCCTCCATCTCAGAGCCTGTGTGGTGGGAAGGTCTGGACTGTGCTGCGCCTCACTGTCACGAAGGTCCCTCCTGACAGTGAGAAGGTGACGGCACAGGAGTCAGCAGTGGTGGAGAGCTGGCCACAGGGAGGAGGTAGGCAGGAGGGGTGAGCGCCCCGGGTGCTGCCGGGACACTGCCCGCACTGCCCACAACGTCCTTAGCTCTGAGAACTGCATGTGTTCATGTAATTTTTTTTTATCTGTAAGGAAAGAGGCTCTAAATTTTTTGGTAGTAAATTTTGCTTTTTATGTCTTGTAACTGTCCTGTTTTTTGTTATTTTTTTTTAAGACAGGGTCTTACTATGTTGCCTATGCTGGCCTTGAACTTGTGATCCTCCTGCCTCAGCCTCCAGAGTAGTGGGGGTTACTGGGGTGCCCATCGCACCCGAACTTCATAGTTACCTTTTCCATTTACGTATTTGCGTTCGAAGCCTCACACAGACCTCTGCCTTGGGATGAGCATGGCTTCTTGGGGCCGTTCGCAGAGAAGCCAGTCACATGCTGACTTCCCTGATTGCACCAGCAGAGCAGCTCAGCTCCTGTGAGGCCCTCTCCCATCAGACCTCCCAGCAGCAGCGGTGCTGCGGAGTGGAGGTCCTCCACCGGCCTGACCCTCTTAGAACACAGCACCATGGTGGGACTCCCAGGGGGACAGCTCCAGGGCGCATTCTTACTGTTCCCAGTCTCAGGCCTCCGGGCCACCTGCCCCTAAGTTTGGACCCATCCTCCTGGGGCTAGAAGCCATTCTGGCCACGCTGTGGCACTGCCAACTGGCTGGGCTCTGGTGACCACGGCCATTGCCAGGGACCTGTGGGGCAGCAGCACAGAGGTGGTTTCCTGTTGTTCCTGCAGGCAGGTCCTTGGTGGGTCCTTCCAGGGTCACGGTTAGAGAGGCTGCTCCATGACCACCCTCTCCTGCCCTCCCCTTCCTTCCTCTCCCCTTAGTACTCTCGTCAGTGGGAGCCCTCTCTGTGGCCCCGGAAGGCCCAGTGACCTCGGCAGTGGTTCTGGCTGTGCCACCCAGCTGCCTTCTTGAGCCGTCCCCCTCTGAGTGAGTTGGATCCAGGCAACTGCCTCCTGGGCCTCGCGAGGGCCCTGGGAGGGAGCCCTGGTAGGTGTGGCCCTCACCTGAGCGGCCACTGAGAGCAGGGCCTGCACTCACTCCCCCATCTGCTCACCGTCCCATCTGCCCTGCGTCTTTATGGTCTCCAGGAGATGCTGATGCACCGAGCCTCAGCCCAGGCACCATGGCAGCTGGGAGCGCCCCAGGTGATGTTGGGCAGTGCCAGAGCCCAGACCACAGGGAGAACTGACTCCGTGCAAGCGCCACGTCCCCCTCCACCTTTCAGGCCGCTAGCTGCAGGGCAGTGTTGACCCAGAGGCGTCTGCTGGTTGTGAAGGGGGGTGAGCGTCATTCTCTCCAGCACGTTCCCCCACGTTGAGGCCTGTCCTGGCTCAGGCGGCACCTGCCAGGCCCAGCTGATCCCTGCCAGGCCCTGGGTGTCTTGGGCCAAGAGACGGCCTCCCGGGGAGGAGCAGGGTCATGTTGAGGCCATCGGAATGAGCGCTCCTTCTGGACCTGCCCCACCGCGGGCCGGGGTTCTGTGGGTTCCGGTTAATGGGGATGTTAGGGTTTGGATCTTTAATGTTAAGGACTTGGTCCCTGGGAGCTAATGGTCCTAATGGGAGGTGGTAGAAACTTCTGGAGATGGCCTCTTGGGGGCGTGCCCTTAAAGGGCCTATTGGGACCCAAGCCTCTTCTCTGTTTCGCTTTCTGGCTGCCGTGAGGTGAGCGGCTGAGTTCCACCATGTGTTCATCTCAGGTGTTGCGTCACGGCAACGGAAAGCTGACTATAACCCAGGGGCTTGCTCTTTTCCCCCGCGCCCTTTGAAGTGGACTGAGGAGGCCAGAAGGACCAGGTGGCGACATCAGAGCCATGGGCAGCAGGTGGGCTGGCGCAGCTGCGAGGCTGGGGTTGTGCTGCAGCGCGGTCGCTCGGGTGCCCGTGTTAGGCCTTGCTTCCACTGTAGTTGCGGGCGCTTTGCTTGTCCTTAAGAACAGTTGCTGGTAGGTCACGTGATGCCGCAGATCAGGCTGGACCTGCCCTGAACTCCGCGCTTCAGGCACCAGTGAAGAAGCTCAGGCTGGGATGATACGCCCCAGCGGCCGTCACTGCTGTCACTGTGTCACTCCTCGGAGATCCTGTTGGTTCCCCCCTCCCACATAGCACCCAGGCTGCAGTGCTGACACCGGGCGACGCTGTCAGGGTAAGGAGCTGCTGCTCCGTCGCAGTCGCTCCCTGGAAGCCCCCTGCTCTTGGCAGCAACCAGGATTCAGTTTGCTTGCCTTTTTCTTAGTGGAGAAACCAAATAGCCCTCTGACATCACACCCGTGCCCTTGTCTCCAGCGTGGGTGCGTGCACACCCGCCTGTGGCCTCTCTGCCCACAGGGGTGTCAGGAGGAGCAGGACATGCGGGGCCTCATAGACCTCTGCAGAGCTGAGTCTGCCAGGAGTGACCCTCAGCCTCTCGGAGGCTGATGGGGTGGGGACATGTCAGCCCCTGCCAGGGCAGGCCGGAGTGTGCAGAGTGGGTGGGCCCCGGGGCTGCAGCCAGGGGTTCCGGGCGGCCTCTGCATGCCTTGAGCGTCCGAGCCCGCAGCATCTGCCGGCGGCCTGTTTGGTTCTTGTTTCCCCGGTGCCATGGAGACGTGCTGGGAGCTCCCAGGCCGGGCAGGAGGTCGCGCGCTGGCGCTCCTCACCCAGCTTCCTTTGGTGCGGCGCGAGGCAGGTTGCTGTGAGGGTCAGTTTAGTTTCTACTAGTCTTGGGTTCCTTTTTTCCTTGTGAAGCAATTTCCAGATTACACAGACTTTGCAGGAGTTGCCTGGAGGGAATTCTTCCTGTTCCCTTTGTGACACCCCACAGTGGGCATTTCTGCATGTGGCTGCCGTCCTCCCCTGTGTCCTGTCCTTGCTGGGCCAGTCCCATCTTTCCCACAGGCTTCCCCATGCCCCAGATGGCCTGAACCCCACAACAGCCTGACACCTGACATTTGGACTCCATCATCACGTCCCATACCCAGCCAGACACCTCACTGTCCCACCCTCCATGGCCACTGACACCTGCAGAGGGCTGCCACCCTCCCCCTTGTACCCGGTGACCGAGTACAGTGCTAGGTATGGAGGAGCAGCTGCTGAGCCCTGCTGCCACCCTGCCCCGCCCCGCCTGGGCTGAGGTCTGCTGGCCCCAGCAGACCCCACCACTCCCTCTGTGGAGCGAGAGGACCGGGGTGAGTGAGGGGGAGAGCAGGGCAGCTCCCGCCACTCCGGATGTGTGGACACACTGCAGGGTCCTGGACTGTGACCCCAAAAGAAACGGAGTCCCTGGGCCTCAGGGGCTTTGGAGGCTCCGTGCCTGTCCTGACGCAGTCTGACGGAGCTCCACGGGATGACTGCCTTTCTCGTGATGGAACTTGCTTTTGTGTTGTCTGTCCTTACACAGCACTAGTTCTTTGTTGTACCAGCCAGGAAAATCTGCATGTATGAGAAATCACGAGACAGCGACTCGTGCAGACACGTTAGCGTGTCCAAGATGAAGCCACGTCATCTCGGGGAATCACTCGGGCTGAGGACGTGGGGCTTGCCAGCCCTTGCAATCGCTCCTCCCTGCAGCAGACTGAGCTCATCCCCACCCCGCTGCGCCCAGCCAGGGAGCTCCTCCCTGCGTGGGGATTCACCTCCTGGGGCCCTTCTAAGGCGGCCTTGCTCCTCCAGAGGTTGCGATGATTTCGGTGCGGCGATGGAGAGCTCTCTGGGTTTATATCATGAACTTAGACGTCATGCCCAAAGTCCATCCTACCTACTTGCTCCAGGACACCAGGCTCCGAGAGGCCTGGTGACCTGCACCCCAACTCCCGGTACCTAGGGCTTGGTCCCGGCCTTTGTCCTCAGGTCCTGCTTCTGTACCACAGGGCCCTGGCCTGCTGGCTGGCCATAGAGCTGTGGCCATCCTTAGAGAAGGGCAGTCTCAGAACTGCCCAGGGCTCAAACTGGCACCGCTTAGGCCTCCGCGGGGCAAGCTGATCTGGCTGTCACCACAGCGCACGGGGCGGTTGGCCCTGCCCCAGGTGTTGGGGGCAGGTGGCCACGACATGATGGCCTCCACGTCCTGCTTTTGGAGCCAAGTGTGTTTTCTTGGTGCCCTGAGAAGCCTGGGGCCGTGGGCGGCGGCTGCGGTGTTGCTCCTGTTCTGCGCAGCAGTGGGACGAGAGCTGAGTGCTTCCATCCCCAGAGACTGATGGGGCAGAGGGCTCCAGGACAGGGAGGAGGCTCCCTGGTGGTGAAGGCATCCATCCTGGCTACCTCAGCGCAGACTCCCCTCCCCCTGACCTTGGGGTGTCCTCACTGTCTGCCTTCCCTGGGGACGTAGTGCTGGCCAAGCGCTGTCGTAGACTGTGACTAGGACCCTGGAAGCTGTGGGGCAGCCTCTGGTGTTCCTTTGGTCTCTGGCACGCATCATTGAGGTATAGCCAAGAGCAGCCCTTGGGCTAGACCTGCCTTCCTGTCCTGCTTGCTCTCAGGGACCCCTCCTTGGAGAGCCCAAGCCAGTGTGTAGGCCAGTTCAGGTCCCCCTTTGCAGCTGCCGACCGTCCTCTTAGCTGTGTGGCTGCACTGCAGTCAGCCCTGAAGGCCAGCCAGCGAGGTGGGCTGGGGAAGGGCAGGCCTTCTTGTTGGTCTGTCCTGCCTGGCTCACTGGGGAAGCCCAGTGGTCAGTGGCCAGGCCATCACTGTGAGGGACCCTGGCGCTTGGCCTCCCTGGTGTGGCAGCATGCACTGTGCCTCCCCCCAGTGCTGCCGGGTGCCCATGGAGGCCGTGGGCAGGCGGGCACCAGCCTCCACTCAGGCTCCCCGGGGTGGGGAGCTCCAGGTTGTTGTCCTGTTTGAACAGACATGCCATCTGGGTGCTCCTAACTCACCCACATGTCTCTTTCTTCAGGTGCTGAGACAAAGGCCATTTTGCCCAAGAAGGAGAAACTGAGGCTGCGTCGGGAACGATGGCTACAGAGTAAGTTCATGCCTCATCTCCTGGGGTACCATACCAGCCTCACTCTCCACCGCCGGGCACCTGCCTGTGCCAGACCCCATGCTGGGCTGCCACACCAGGGACCATCCCTAGCTTGTGGGTGCCCTGCCCAGAGCCCCCGAACAGGCCCCCAAAGGGCTTGCTCAGCGTTGTCAGCGTCTGACCACGGCAGCACAGAGAGGGTGGCTGGGGAGCTCTTGGCAGCACGGCAGCATGCGGTGGTGTGTCCTGGAGAGGGTGGCAAGCTGCCCCTCTACTAGCACCTTCAGGCCTGGCCTCCTTTTCCTTGGAAGAATGTCTCTGAGCCAGGCGTGGTGGTGCACGCCTGTAAGTCCAGTACTTGGGAGGCTGAGACAGGAGGATCATAGGTTCAGGCAACGAAGTGAGACTTTCAGCAACCTAGTGAGACCCTGTTTCAAAACAAACAAACAAACAAACAAACAAACAAACAAACAAACAAAAAACCGGGCTAGGGGTGTAGCTCAGAGGTAGAATGCCTCTGGGCTCAATCCCCAGTACCACAAAAAAAAAAAAGGCTTGAGCTACCGCCCTCACCTTTGTCTGTAAAAATGATCTGATTGTGGTTCCCATGAGGGAACTTTGAATTACAAACACAGTGCCCGGCATGAGTCTCCCCACTCCAGAGTCTGCTGTAGTGTGAGCCCCTCGGGCCAGGAGCGGGCACAGTGGTGGTCTTTCTTACGAGGTTGGTGCCTCTCCTCTCACTTCTCCCATTTTGGAATAAGTAGTTATATTTCATGATGCTAAATACTTGATAGTGTTTTTCTAAAGATTGTCTTGTCTTTCCACAAAAAATTGTTTTGTAATTTTTTTTGCTGTTGTCTTTTTAGTGTGAGTCTGCCAACTTTGTAAAATTAATTCGAAACATTTTCTTCATATGCGTACAAGTTGAAATATGGATTGTGCATTATTCTTTCCTCAAAGGTTTAAAGAAAGTGTATTTCTTTTTTTTTTTTTTTTGCGGTACTGGGGATTGAACAC